>CM039679.1:142670182-142978553 GCA_022537955.1 Schmidtea mediterranea | reverse complement strand
AGAGAGGATATTATTATGAGTACCCGCGTCGCAACCAAAGTCATCATCTCCACAGTCGATCGGTGGAATTTACTTCATAGGGACAGAGCTGCGAGACAGGTTTCTTTTTCTAATGACCAGCTCGTGAACACCGAGGTTGTCCAGGAGCAACTATAGTACTAGCACATGTAACTTCTGTCAATTTTTGCCGGCAATCCCACCACTCTGAACACATTACCAACGTTGCCCAGAACGGGTGCCAAGTGGCGATTAGTATCATTTTTTTATGCTTACGAGGGCAACCAACCGATTAGTCACAAAGCAAACAATGAAACCTGTAACCCACCATACAAATTTGGGGGCTCAGACCGGGATTGAAGCTTGTTATTTGGGAAAAGCCAAAACCATCAAGTTAAAAACAACAGATAATGATGTCAGTAACAATACACCTCAGCCGGATGAAAGCTTTGGTTATTGGAAAACGACAAAACCATCAAAAAGTTAAGAACAACAGAGAAGATGTCAGTACAACCCTCAGCCGGGATGAATGATCTTCTTGTACAAAGCCCAAGCAAACAAACTGACAATGAAATTAATGTTAAAGTTTATAGATATCAACGCCAAAAGCATTCAACACCCATCAATACTTTGACGACATGACACCCTTGTAAGACAACCAACAACAAATGACAAGAACGCAAAAGTAAATTAAAATGGCAAATGCGGATAAAATGAAATGGGTAAGTAAAGGGGAGTAATGATAACAAGAGAAAAGCAACGGAACCAAATAGAGGAAGCACACGGTAATAGAATAAAGCACAACAGGTAATGAAGTAAATAGTAGTAAGATAAATGAATCATAATATTAAAAGGTGAATGAATTTAGTTAATTAGTATTTAGATAAATTTAAAAGGTAATTTGATAATTTTAGATGGAAAACCAACCAAAAAATTATAGAAACTAAAGGGGATTCTAAACATAACGAAAATGACAATCTTGAGGAACTAATTAATAAACAAATAATTAAACGAGCTAAATAGGATATATCAACGATTCCCAACCCGTACTCCGAACGAAACATTGCCATATTAAATAATTGATCGATATTGATAACGGGGAGATTAAACAACTGAATAGAATATATGAATTCTATCTATGAGATTAAGAGATAACCAAATTGGAAAAGCTGGAACAAGTTAAATGAAAAAAGTCAAAAACATTGAGACGAGATTGCAACAACAATGAGGAGCAGGACTAGGCTTATTCGAATGTATGCGTGCAAATAAGAGAAGCAGAGTAAATGGGTGATACCTTGGCGGACACCCTGAGTTATTGTCATGGATGCGCAACAAGATCACACTGTATGTTTAAACCAGCAAGATAAAGGGAAAGCGCTAAACGGTTTAACTTTCGCAATGAATTATTATGATGAAAGAAAAAAATGTGGGTATTAATGCATTACTTTTGAATTATTATTAGAAGAATAAGACGAAATAAAAAGATATATGGCATGTTTATAAATAATAAAACCACCTGACCATCGAATAAACAAAGGTAATAGACCAAAACACATAAAAGCCAATGGGAAATAATCAAAACAATGGCAGCAGAGAAACCAAAAATATTGGACGGAAAAAATTCGACAACCGAGTTTTCCTAATGTAATAATTCTTTTGTTTATTGATATTATAATTTATTGAATTATATTGAGATAGGACGAGAAAAATGGTAAACCCGAGCAATCTAAATGATAGTAACACGCTCACCCAAGGAAACCCTGATCCAACCCTACTGAGAAAGGAACTGGTAGGTCCAAGTCGCGTATGTCACAGTAACCGCGAGGAGATGATCACCCTCTTTTGGGAGCCTTGGCTGATGGCGATTAACCAGCAATTTGAAAGGGGGGTGTGAAGAGATAGAGACCGCGAGAGGTGAGAGAAAAGTGCGTCACGAAACAGAAATTAATAGTTAGATTAAAAGGTGCCCCTAAGAAGAGTGAACTTCTTTTTTCCGCTAGCTGGTGGTGAGGACCAGAGACAGCTACGGAATGTCGTGCTAGGTTGTTATCAGCCAAGGGACTGATGGCGCTGAGGGCGCGTTCGATACAAAAACCCGGATCACACACCCGAGTATCGGAACGAATTCTTTTTTCGCTGGGAGGAATCGATACAACAACCCGGATCCCACAACGAGTATCGGGGCCAAACGGTAGGCTGAGATGTGAACAACGCGTAAATGGTTCATACCTCAAAATGTCTACCTAAAGCCAGATGAGAGCGGCTGAACGGAGCCGAGATCTGATGGAAGGAGCGGGCAAGAGAATTTGATATTTATTTCCGCTCCCACTTTTGATCCGGCTTGCTTTTCTTTTCACTATTCGGGGAAATCAAGTAAACCGCTTTTGAACTTGATTTGAAACGTCTAAGGCATTCATACTTTATATCTTCGAGGTACACAACCCGGATCCCACACGATACCGAGGGAGAGTTTTTTTATTGCCCAGCGAGGAGTTTTGGTACACATAACCCCGGATCCCACAACCGAGTACCAAATATCCGAATGGCGGAGTAAAGCGTAACCGGAAAGAATGCGCGGCCAAAAGACGCCATGCTTGAGAGTCAGTGTGAGGCCTCAAACCTACCCAAAAGTCACTGTTGAGCTCAAAAGTCGTGAAACAATAAGCAGATAATAAGGGCCGGATGAATTATGAACAGATACTAGAGGCAATAGAGGGCCGGATGATTAATGAATGCAGATACTAGATAGGCAATAAGGGCGGATGATTATGATCAGATACTAGAGGCAATAGAGGCGGATGAATTATGATCAGAATACTAGAGGCAATAAGAGGGCGATGAATAATGATCAGATACTAGAGGGGCAATAGAAGGCCGGATTGATTATGATCAGATACTAGAGCACCCAGATAAGATATGATATGAGTAAAGATGAAATATGAATTATAATAGAAAGATATTAAGGTCACCAGATGACCAATAAAAGAAGTTAAAAAGCCGAAGGCGAAAGAGCCAAACGGAAATCATAGAAGGGCATAAAGCGCCAAGCGATTGAGATTAAGTAAAATGAATTTTTGGGGGACATAGGAAAACAATTAAGGAATGAAATAAAGTATGAGTATGATGAGTTTAATTTATGATATAGATAATTGAACGACCTATATAGAACTGATAAGAAACTTATAGATAATTGATACGAGATAATAGATAATTATTACGAAGGTATAGAATATTAAAAATGGACTTAAAATGAAGGGGGGATGAGTCAGATAAAGAAACCACCAAGCGCGAATAAATCCGGAACAGGGGATGAATAACAGATAGTAGGTAAGGAGGAGAAATTAGTAATAGAATATAGAAATATTGAGTGTTAATTTATTTTTAGGAATCGATAGTCAACAAGCAATCCCAAGTCAAGTGGCAAAAGGCAAAGCAAAGGAGAAAATTATTCCAAGCAAACGAACAAAGCAAAGTGATAGCAAAGGATTTGAAAAACGACGGCAAAAAAGAATTTTGGAATACCGTCAGAGTAGTTACAAGCAGAAATAAGCAACTCCAGAAGTTTCAAAGCAAACCAAAGCAAGAAAAAGAAACAGAAGAAAACCATCAAGCAGACGATAAACCGTAAACATTGATGCACAGCAACCACACGAGAAAGCAAAAGCCAAGAGAAAATGAGAGAAAAAATTATTAAAAGCGGAAGAAAGAAAAAAAGTTTCGCAAACGTAGAAGTCGTCAAACGAGGAGGTATCAATTACAGCAGCACAGGAACCGGCAACAGATAGTGGATTAACCGACTTAATTCAACAGTAGCGAAGAAAACGAAAATAATCGATATAGAAAACCGTTGCCAATAATAAAGCAGAAGAACGAGGAAGAGAGATTAAAAAACTTTAACATTAACTCAAAACAATGGGCATAATCCATAAATTCCAAACACGACTTCAACATGTCCGGAATCCAAACATAGTGATAAATAACAACAATGCATAGTAAGGCAGATCAGAGAAAAGTTAGAGAAACTTTCGAACGGTAGTCTCAACAAATTAGATACATTTATAAAGGAATTGAATGTATAAAACATCTGCACTGGACAGATCAAAAGGTAAAAAAGAGCGACTGCCTTTATACTTGAAAGGAAGCGCACAAGATGTAATTCAAGGAAGCGAGAGATGTAAACGAATACATGAACACGTGGACAGAAGATTAAAGAGTTCTTAATAAAAATATTCGGAATAGAGAAAAGGGAAATAGGAAATATGGACTTCACTACACCGAAAAACAGACGAGAATGAATCAAATGCAGTGTACGCCATGCGAATTAAAAAAAAATTGTGTAAAGAAAGCCTTCGGAGAAACAAGATTTACCTGAAGATAAAAATGGTAGACGTCTTAATAAGAGGAATTAAAAGGGAAGACATACGAGCCAACCTTGGATGCTTGCACCAGAAACATTAGATAAAGGCAGTAGGCAATCGCAAACCAGATGTGAAGCCCATCTGGGACTGGGATAATCAAGTGGGGCAGTCTTGGCCACGGAAACCAACAACATCAACAGTCAATGCCAACAATAACAACAATACAATCCAGCTATGAATCATTCATTCCAAGAGGCACAGCAATGTTCAACCAACAGTAACGAGAAATCCGGAAGATAAAAGGTAAATAACCAAGTAAGTTATAATAATAATTTCACGGAAGCAATCGCAAATGCAAATGAAATGCTCCACAGCCAAAGAAATAGGACATCGGTCAGAGAATTGTTTTCCGAAATTACCAATTGTCAAAAATGTGGTAGACGAGTGGCATACTGAGAAACATATGTAAGACAACCTAATAAACAAAGCATTTCACAATTGCGGACAACAAGTGACACCTCGCAAGGCAATGGTAACATAAGAAGAAACAAACCAGTCAAGATTAAACAACTCTAGCGGGAAATCCACAAATTAACGTGATGCAAGAGATAGACATGCTACGAGAAACACTACAACGAATGACCCATGGAATTAAAAGATAAGATGATGCAACAAAGCCCGCCAATATACAAAACAAAACGAATCAACGTAATGAGAAGCAATGAGGAGATTCAAGAGCTGCGAACTAGAAGAATATCAAAGAGCAAACAACAAGCTGAATGGCAAAGACTACAAACAGAGGAAGCCCAAGAATCCAAGCAAAGATGGAGAATCGAAAACAAACCAAAAGAATTCAATATGAATGAGAATGGAAATTCCAGATGAAACTCACACTGCTGGGACTGCGGAGCAGTGGTGTGAGAACAAAGGGGGAGGAAATATGAATAACTAGATAACGAGAAAACAGTTGAATTAATACGATGGAGAAAATAGAGGCACATCAAAGAATTTTCAGAAGAGGAACAACAGAGACGTAGACAATTAAAAGAAATGACAACTGAGAAATCAAGACGAACTAGAAACTCAAAAGGAAGAAATCGAGCAGAGATGATGAAACGGAAGGATCAAAACAAGGAAACACTAATGTACGAGATAGACGAACCGAAAATGAAATTATACATACAAACAATAGAGAGTACACTTAAGAAATAAATGCAAGAGGAAGCTTAGAACAAGAGGAGGACCAATTAAAAGAAAAAGAAGCAATCTGGACAAGAGAAAGCGGACTCTAAGAAAGAAGGCACTAATAATTAATAGACGGAGCGTCTGAAACATTTTAGACAAGAACAACACTAACCAAAAAATAGAAGTGATGGCAAAGTAAAGTGCTAGTCTCAAAAAGGAAGGAGCAATAGAACTACAAAAAGATGAAGGCAAGAAGCACAACGTCACAAGGAAAAGAAGATATCAAACCAATAATAACAAAAAATTTTAGAATCCAGAGGATACTGCTACAAAAAATAGAAACAAGACATCAGAAAAGAAAAGCCCACGTGGAGTGAAGCTCAAAATCGAAATAGAAATAAAAGAGATATGGTTCCAAGCAAAAGGGCCAACAAAGATAATTGAAAGAGGAGGAACAAACCACATATTAAACATGATGAGACCAAATACCGGATGATCAAACAGATGATGATGAAAGCGAGATAAGGCGTTCAAAAAAATAGGCGGAGAAATATTTCAATCATGCGAGAAAATAAACCATACAAAAGATGAATCAAAATCCGAATTAGAGGAAATGGAAACGAACGTGCCAGAAGAAGACTAAACGAGATATTAAAAGACAATCAAACGAGATTGTTAAAGAAGTAATCGAATCAAATGTTCTTAAACCTCAGAAGATACAAACGCATACAGCAGAATAATGAAATAATTGCGAAATGGAAAATCAACAAGATAATGGTAGCATTCATTCACGGCATCATGCATGGAAAGATATGATAAAAAAGTACCGAGAAGAATATTGAAAGAAATATGAAGAGAAGAGTATCAGGTAATTATTGATTTTTCGCAGAGATACACAAGACAGATAATAGCCACAAGAGGCGAAAGCACCAAACGACTGTAATGATTGGGTATGAAGCTAGACCCCAGTTATAAGATACTTTAATATTACCAAGGAAGAAAATAAAGCGAGATATACCACCTAGCGATGCTCTAAAATATGGCCAAAGGAATAAATGTGGGTAACGTTAACAAAAATGAAAAGCGAAGAAACGACAGGGGCAAGAAATATGGCAAAAAATTCAATAATTGTAGCAGTAAAGATAAAACCTGGTTCGAAAAAGAGAGACAAAAGATAATGAGGGCAGAAACCAGATTAGAATGACAGAACAAGCAATAGACCAAGCTAGAAATATATTAACCGATTATGTTAACTAGACCATCTCAATGAAAATATTTGTAGAAGCTGTACGAGAATACAGAATTTGAGATTCGATAAACGAGAAAGAATCGAGGGTTGATAGCCAAAAATGGAGAGGCACGCAAAGAGATATCAGAGGAGATAACCAATAAGATAAAGAATAAAGCTATAAAGCTACCAAATATGAAATAAAGAAAATATTAAGTAGATCCCGATTCGGTCAAATGCACGAATTATACCGACGAATAAAACAGAGAAATTGATACAGCCAATAATCGAAGTAGTGACGACGTATGGTAGAAGACGTGGCAATAATGTATCACAAAAGGCAAATAAGTCCGCGAGAACTGAACCCCGATAATACGAATTAGTATATGGAAGACGGACAAATTATTAATATCATTAAAGGCGATGGATAACCAGTAGAGAAAAAAATACGACAAAAAGTGAACAACAGATCCCAAGAATTCTCAAGAGGAAATGAAAGAAAGAGGACCAAAATACTAACCATCTACCAGTTATGGAGACAAGATGCGAAGTTGAGTACAAAATTAACAAAACCTAATAGATGATTCGCGAATGCCGATCTAACACCATGGAAAAGGCAGTATGATGAAAAGACAAAGGAGTGGAAATGGAAAATGGAGAGAACCGAGCCAAAATGGAGAAATATATACCAGGAGAAAAGCACCAGAAAGACGCAGCTAACGAAATAACGCTTTAAGTTATATGAAGATGAACCATATGAAAATTTACCAGAGGAAATGCGAAACGATGGAATGGACCAGAAAGAAGACGAGAAATAAACGTAGAGCTCGACTAGCCCCATACAACATGGAAAAATAGGTGGATGGGTGAAAAGTGAAATCGGCTGAAGAAGAGAAATCATCGGTATTACAAGTCCACCACCAAATTCTATAGAGAAATCGGAAGGATATCGGATGAAATTGAGAGTATAACCCAAACGGAGATGGGGTAGGAAAAGAGAAAATATTCTATCAAGTGTATTTTCTTTAGCAAGAGGCAGATATGACGGGAAAGTTAAGAATGGCCATTTAATCGAAAAAGTCACCATTTCAAATCCGCTAAACCCGGAAATGGGAAGAACGCACAGTGAAAAATTGGGAGTAGATCCGCAAGATCAATGATAAGCCAGAAAGCCAAATCCAACTTGAAAATGTGCAAGGAGGAAAGTACCAGCAATTTTCTATTGAAAAAATACGTACAACCTCATTCGTAAAGACGATACGATATACATCACGATCGAAGTAAGAAACGAACGAGAAATGAAAATAACAAATTGAACAAGAAACAAGCGAGACCACGAATCAGTGTACTCGAAAAAAACGAATACCAGGAACAAATGATACTTGCCCACAGATATAGACGGACCCGTGGAGGAAAGGATAAATCAAGATTAACGGAAACAGCAAAAGTGTAGAGAAATTAGCAGGCGATATTGGAGAACCGGGAGGCAAAGAATCAAAGACGAACTAATAAAACAGATTTAGCAAAAATGGATAATCGATTCATGTAACAGTAGTAGAAAACCTGCGAAATATTGTAAAGAAAAGAGGAATCATCGGAGAATGTATGCGTGGTACCCCAGAAGCAATTCCGAGAAATCATACCGAAATGGAAAACATACCGAACTGGCAGCCGAAACAATAGAGAGTATAGTTTAAAAATTATGGATGACAGATTCGAACCATTGAAAGAAATTTTATATCACTGCGCTAAGTGAGTGAAGTGGAAAAAGAGAATACCGTACGAACGCGCCATTTCATTTACAATACGAAGGACGATCATTGATGACATCTCGAAATTGAGTTACGCCAAATGCAATGGGGTTAATCATATATTACCGTAAGGTACAAAGATCGCGGGATAAGGGAACTCAACAAAAGAGAATCAAAACGAACGCCAATAGGACGACAAAGGAAAGTCTAAATACGCATTAAGTTCCAGCCTGTAGCATAGATGAGTAATCGTCATTACAACAGGAGGAAGAGAACTCAATGATCTAAATGATATTGTGGATGAAGAAAAACGCAGGAATACCGGAATCAAGAGATTTGTTTCATGACAGAAAAACGAAGAAAGATATGATAACAGATGGAATCCAAACGAGCTAGTAATGTGGTCAAAAGACAACCAGTAAATTATAGAGCCAGATACCGAAGAGGAAAATAAAAAGAAGAGAGAAGACGCCGAACTCGACAGGAGACGAATGGGATAATTGATAAATGAACGAGGAGCTACAAGCATCCAAAGAAACGGCAGAGACAACCGCAAAACGAAAAGAAAACAGGTACGCCGCAAACGGAAAAGAAATCCAGAGGTCGACCAAAAAATTGAGAAACCAGCTCCCAGAAAAGGAAACTAAAGAACAGATGCAGATGGACAAACGCAAACGAAACTAAACAAACTCAGTCAAGTAACGAAGCAAGTTACGGAAAACTGAAAAGGCCAGGAACAAGGAGCAAAGGGATCAACAGACTAATAACTGTATATGCTGGGATTAGCAAATCGCCAGAAATAAAGAGAAATTTGAAACTTAACAATAATCGGAAACAGAAGCGAAAACAGCTTTGGGCAGCAAAGATAAAACCAATAATAAATAAAATCATGGACAACAAAAGACGAACCACACCTAAGAGACCCAGAGGAATTGCTGTGATAAATAAATCATTTAACAAAACGATAGAACGATCCAAATAGATATTTGGTAGGAATGGCCTACTGATGTAAGCAACACGAAGTTATATAACAGAAAAGCGAACTCCAAATACAACCCAAACGGATATGAATTTGCAATAACAGACATTATCGAGAAAGGTAAATTGAACCATGTCAATTTTGACCAAGGTGGATGGCAGGCTTTTATAAATCTCGGTAAGTAAAGATGATCACCGAGATGATGCAAGCGAAGTTAAAAAGAGTATTAAACGGAATTCCGAAACAACGATTAATGCAAGCGATCCAAAAACAGCTAGAAAGGAATGAACACGATAATCACTACAATACTCATATGGATGATGTGCGGTAAAGGAGTAGAACCGTTGTAAGTAATATGATTGTGATTAAAGATTGGTGATAAATACGTCACTAAAAGAAAACGAAGAAGTGCAAAGCAGCAAATCCCGGTAGATTACAGACAACGGCAACCGCAGTCACGTACAAGTATACCAAGAAGTAGATTCATTAAAAAACGAAATAAAGGGATGTTCCAGTAACGCGGGAAAATTGGTAGCATTTCATTGGCGGACATCACTCACATTCAACAATTATAGAGCTGGAAAGGAAACAACAGTCGGGTTTCAGTAACGCGGAACGAATGTGAGGAAGGATTCACGACAGGACGCATCTCAATAGCTGACGAGTAAAAATGTGGCAGCGAGGAAGGAAAATAAAAACCAACCCGAGTATTATGCTGCGGGAAGAATAACGGCGGGAAGACGGAACGTGTCAAGGAGGAGAGTACACCCTATTGGAATCAACTAGTCAAAGATATATGATTGAAAGTTATCAAGTAAAGTTAAAGAAATACCAAGGATATTTGATCTACGCAGACACGCAAGAAATGAAAAAGACCCCTCATGTTAGGGCACAGATAGATCATCAATACGGGAATGTCAACGATCGTATAATCACGCCGATACCAGAACTTGTAGCTCCACTTATTGAAGAGCGAATATTTGATTAGAAGTGCAAGGACAAGTGCACAGAGAAACAGAAAACTACACGAAAAAGCGCATTAGATGAATTACCGGAAACCGGAAGAATCGGAAAACCAACAATTATCCACAAGTTCTATCGGATCAGAGGTCACGCCCAACGGTAGTAATATCAACTGATACTACAATCGGAATGAGATTCATAAGACGGAATGGTGAAAGGAGCAAAATGCGACGAAATGGTAGCTAGCACAAACTATAAAGGAATATTCTTATCGCGAACAGCATACCCAAACGCAAAGCGAAATAGACGCCCAAAAAGATGTAAAACTATATCTCTATATAAATAACAAGAATGGATTTCTTATATCATAAAGGATTGGCATCAAACAGAGAAATATACTAGATTTAGTTAAAAATGATTGTAAATCTTGAACAGGGAAATATTAAAAACAAAGTTACAATGGCAATCACAAACCCGATAACGCAATTCCATTACTACCACTCCCAGGAAGATATTTTGGAAAAATCGTTGGACGAAGTTATGTATACATAACAAAATGCGAAAAGACAATCGCAAAGCCCAGAGAATTCAACAATTCCAAGAGAAAATGCATAAATGAATTAGAAATAATGCATAAAGGAAAAAAATCAGATTCGCTCAACCAAGTAAACAAGGATGATAAATCCAGAAAAATTCTACCTAATATGTTTCAGTTGCAGTAATGTATATGGACCTTTATTCGAATAAGAGATGGAAGTGTTTAGCAATTTCCAACCCGAGTAATTGTAAAGCACCAACCAAAAATATTTGATAACAGAAATTGGCCAGTCGATAGCAGAAATCAAGCCAGTGGATATATAAGAGTGGAATAACAAAACATCAGATCTGGAACGAGCCAGAGACCACTATTATTTCTAGCCAGCAAAGGCAAGCTAATACTATCCAACATTGTAACACTATAACGGAGGTCAACAACTATGCGAAGAAACCACTACGAATTGTACTATCACAGACCATTTTCAACATGCTACAAGCAAATATGTGAAAGCCATGTGGCGGAAGCATTCTTAATCTTCGACAAAATATGGAGGAATCCTAGGAATACATACTTAACTCATTCAAATCGTAGAGTCATCATAACACAATTTAGGGCATGTTCACGATATTTTACACAAAGCAGAGCAGAAAAACTCACTGGAAATGGCAATTGATTCTTACTCGTTCCTCAGCAAAGCACAATGTGTTCACATGGACCTCAAAAGAAATACTTCACACGATAAGAGATTAGTACGGGATTCCTGACGAAAATGAATGGTACCAGATAGAAGTCGACGAAAAATTTTAAGGAATAATGACGTTAGAAGCCGAGAAAACCAGAATGAAGCGACAAAAAACGAGGTAAACTGGAAACGAATGGATGAACTTCAAAGGATGAAAGCAGCGATAACATGACAATGACGAAACCAAGGAAGGAACAAACGATGCTTAACTCAAGAGGGCAACTTCAAACAATGGGAAAATCGAAAGACAAGACATAGTGGACATTATAAATCACCCACACACAGTATATACGAATGTTCAAAGAAGCAGCATCATCAAGTAAAGAGAGAAACATGCAGTAAAAGACACGATACCATATCCCCACCAAAGATCAACAAATTACGAAATAAATTTATCCAGTACATACGAAACCCATTGGGCAGACTTAGTGACAAGAACCAGCCAAAGATCAAAATGTGGATCAGGATCCAGAAACTCGGACTATAGCTATGTTACAAACATGTAGCTGGAACCAACACTACTGGTACCCATAGAAATAAATGGGGTAGAAATAAAAGCAATGATTGATACAGGAGGCGAACATCTCAGGCAAAAATATGGATAAATAAAATACCAGAAGTTGTGGGCCATGTATAGAAGAAGCCTAACATGGATGTAATAACTTGCAGAGAATCGGTAGCAGTCATCGGGAAAATTTGGTCGATAATGGCGAGTATAAAATAATGTAAAAATCAATACGTATTTAGGCAAAAGTTATCAGAGATTTGAGGCGGCAGACTGTATAAATTGGAACAGATCTCCATGCAAGAATTATTAAGAGATAATATAGATCTAAGGATCGATGGAGTTGAGAATAAACCCGGACGAATAATGTATGTTAAATTCAGAAAGTGGAGATGCTCAGGAAGAAAATAGTAAGTGCCAGGGCGGCACACAAAATGATTTGCTATGTGAAAGTAAATGAGGAACTAGAGGGAAATGAAATTTTCGAACCTAATCAAAATTCGAGAAAAAGAAAGAACTGGCCATTAGCCAGAGAGATAGTGTATGTAAACGACAAGTGAAATTCCGATCAACATTACAAATTTTTATGAAGAAGATAAAGTCATTTACGAAAAACGAAAGATTGGGAAAAAATTACACGCATGAATGGAATATTGAACTTCAAACAACAAAAACCGAAGGAACTGAGGAAGAATTATGACAATCGACAGAGGCTTCTAAACGAAACGAGAAAGAAGCAGCTACAAAGACTGCTAATGGAATTTAAACAGACAATTTTGCAGCATAATGACTAAAGATTCTCGGTAAGCGATGTAACAACATACGAACCATTAACAGATGAATACCCCAATAACACAAACGGCAATCATTGGCAGAAAAGCTCAAAAATCAGAAGCAGAAAAAAGAAGTTCAAAGATGTTAACGAGGAAGTGATCGAACCAAGTTGCTCGCCCATGGCAATTCCCAGTGGTCATGGGTAAAGAAAAAAGAACGGAACTCAACGGTTCTGTATAGAATTAATCGACGACTCAACGCGGTAACAAAACGGGATACATATCCGTTACCAGACATAAATGAATGTTACCAAACCCTACAACGGAGCAAGCTTATTTTAACATCGCTAGATTTAAAAAGTGAGTTATTGGCAGATAAAGGTCAAGAGGAGGACAGAGAGAAAAACTGCCTTTTACAATCGGAAAAGATCTATACCAATTCAAGAAAATGCCGTTCGGACTACTAACGCACACTTATTCCCGAAGATGTATGAACTTTGTAACTCAACGGCATTAAACAGTGTATGGTAATATATTGATGATTTATTAAATTTATTCTAGGGCACCTTCGAGCAACATTTAAAAGATATCGGCGTAATTATTCGTTCGAACACTGAGAGCATGGAAGTTAATTGAACATCCAAAATGTGATTGGGCAAAGGAAAAAGTCACCTTCTTAGGACATATTGTGTCAGCAAAAGGCAAAGAACCAGATCCAAGAAATATCGAAAAGATAAAGAATTGCCCAGCACCAAAGACAGTCACACAAGTGCAAGAATTCTTAGGCCTATGTGGATACTACCGAAAGTTCATCAAGAATTACGCAACTATTGCGAAACCCATACAAGAATTGACAAAAAAGGATACCCCATTTATATGGGAAAAGGAACAACAAACAGCCTTTGAAACACTCAGAGACAAACTGATATCAGCACCAATACTCGTACACCCAGATTTTAAGAAACCATTTTTGCTAGCAACAGACGCAAGCGGATATGCATCTGGAGCAGTCCTAGGACAATGGGATGACGAGAAAAGAGAACGAGTTATTGGATATTACAGTCGAACGTTCAAGAAACATGAAAAGAATTACTCTGTGACCGAAAGAGAAGCATTAGCGATAATTCAAGCTATTAAACATTTCAAATATTTATTATGGGGTCACGAGATATATATCACGACTGATCATCAACCATTAGTATGGTTGGGACAACATAAAGAAGCCTCGAGCAGATTAATGAGATGGGCAATGCAATTACAAGAATATTCACCATATATCAAATTCAAATCAGGAAAAGCCAACGCTAACGCAGATTGTATGTCAAGATTTGTATTTGAGGAACTGATGGATCAAGATGTAAGACGAATATGCATGATAATCGCAGAAGATATCGATTTCACAAAACTGAGAAATGAGCAGAAAGAAGACGATGAGTTGAAAACAATAATCGAATTCATAGAAACTAATGATATGAAAGTCTTCGACAACAACAGTAAATTGAAAGAGCATATGGAAAAACACAGACACCGGTATACCATAGAGAAGGGATGGTTATTATTAATGGATGGCGAGAAACGACTTATGTGCTTACCAGAGAGTAGACGAAAAGAGGTATTGATGCAATACCACGATGGAAAACTTGGAGGACACATGTCAGCAAAAAAGACGGAAGCAAGATTGCGTCAAAAATATTATTGGCCAAATATCGGAGAGGACGTAAAAGGATGGATAAAGAATTGTCTAATATGTGCAACCAGGAAAAGCACAGGAAGTAAATTGAAAGCACCGTTAAAACCAATGCCAATTCCACCAGAACCCATGACAATGATCGCAATGGACGTAGTAGGACCACTACCAGAAACTAACGATGGAAATATCTATATACTAGTGGTAACAGATTATTTGTCAAAATTCCCGGAAGCATTCGCAATACCAGATCAAAAAGCTAGAACAATAGCGAGAATCCTAGTAGAAGAGATATGTTGTAGATATGGAACACCCAAACAGATCCTAACTGATCAAGGAACCAACTTTATGAGCGAAATAATAGAGGAAGTAACGAATTACTTCAGAATTGCGAAGCTGAGAACATCACCGTACCATCCGCAAACAAATGGTCAAACCCGAACGATTCAATGGCATACTAATAGAAATGATGTCGAATTATGTAAGCAGACACCAAAAAGATTGGGATAGATATATAAATCTATGCCTTATGGCTTATAGAATGTCAATACACTCAGCAACAAAAATGAGTCCATTTAAATTAATGTACGGCAGAGAATGTAACATGCCGATAGACTTAGAATATCAACCACCAATATCACAGTATATGGAAATTGATGATTATGTAACAGGATTCAAAGAGCGAATGCAAGAGATCTGGAAAACAGCAGGTATGAATATTAGATTTAATCAAGAGAGCTACAAAGAGTTACATGATAAAAAGCGAGACGTACGTGAGCATAACTTTCAGGTTGGAGACTGGGTAATAATCGCAACGCCAGAAATTATCCCAGGAGTAGCCAGAAAATTACAAAGATGTGGTAAAGGACCATACGAAATAATGTACGTAAACGAGAACAATGCGCGAGTTAAATTGGTCAATAACCCACTCACTAGACCTATTTACGTAAACGTGAGCAGATGCAAAGCAATACCGAGAACAATAACAAAAGAACCAGAGAATCGAGGTATGCAAACCAGATCACAAACTCAACAACTAAGTATAAACGGACTAACGATGAGTCGAAAGATAGAAGCGACATCGAATAATACAGTAGAGGAACTTAAACCAGACGAATCCAAAATAACTCTAAACGCAACTCAAGATAATGTGGACAAGATGGATATAATAGTGAAAGCCATCAGAGAAATAATGCCAGAACGGGTCGAAGGAAAAGGATGGATGAGAATAGTAAACAAAGCGGGAAAAATCGCTATGGATTACGCTAAAGGAACTAGAAGTCCACCAGAAATGGATCGTATCAAAGAATGTATACCCATGATATTCACTATGGCGGATGTAGAAGGAAACGTACCTTTACATATCGCAGTACAACACAGAAACACTCAAAGGATAATAGATATAATCCAACTTATGCAGAAATGCGGACACGCCTCAAATAGCCCCAAACGAAGAGGGACAAACACCATTAATGTTCGCAGTCGCAGCAGATGCTTCTACAACAGTTCTGAGAGAACTACTAAAAACAGGATCATCGTTCAAAGAAAAAGACAATGGAGAAAATAATGTACTACACTATGCACTGAAATCGAGACAAGCAAGTGCAATAAAATTCATCACCAGTAACGCGACAATTAGAAAAAGAGAAATGATGGGTAAAACAATCCAAACACTATGGGAATCTATCTACGCCAAACAAGACGAAGCAGCAGCCAATCTGATGAAATGGACCTACGAAGGCTCATCACTTAAAGTATTCAATGTGAACTATATGGTAAGGAACAGAAACGTTCTATTGAAAGAAACAATATATGCTCACTATCCATTTCCAAAGACGATAAAAGCAATGTTGAAATGGGAAGGACTAAAATTCACCAACCATCCGAAAGAAGCAATACGAATCGGAGATAGAAAGGAACAACTATTGATGATAATACATAGATGGCATCGAAAGCAAATAAGATTCCAAGCAAGCAAACAAGAGATAAAAGAGATGGACGATATAAAAGCAAGAATAATAAAAGTATACGAGGAAATAATTGAAATAATAAATGTCGAGGACGACATTTCAAAAGAAACCCCCGGATGGAAATAATAATGGAGAAGGAGGAAGTGACAACAGCAAAAACCAAGATGATCAAGATACCAAACCAAATGCTAGAGATGAAAATAAATTCAAACAACAAGAGAAAAAGGAATCATCTAACGAGGAACGTCAAGAAACGAGCAACAGCAATAACGAGGGAAAACGAAACAAAGGGATGATATTACTACAACAAAGGAAAAATCAAAACCGACCGACCCTGCTACAAAAAATAATGATATTGATTACGTCCATCAAGTTAACGGAAGCCGACGAAAACATCACAAAGGAAATAAAATCGTTCAGAATACGAACAATAAATGAGAAAGGAAGCGCAAGCAAAGGAATATGCTTACAACTGACGATGAATACAAGCATAAGTTGTCAATTCGACTCAATAGGAAAACCAGGAAAGATGGAAATACGATCCGAAAACTCATCATCATGTCAGACCACCAAAGATGTATGTAGAGATGCTATAGAAGATAGAAACGTAAAAATCCAAGTAAAGCCAGGGATAGGCAAATTGCGAATAATAAACAGAGGAATAGAAACGATTGAACAAGTGTGTATACAGAATAAAATTATCGATTGTTGGAAAATGAATATGAAAGCAGGAAAGAAATGTGAATGGGATAGCCTAGAAGGAAATGCGGAATATATAATATGTGCCAACAATGATATAATAATAACCTGCACATTAGCCAAAACCCTGGGAGAAAAATTCACAACACCAAAAGAAGAGCCTTATCAACGTCGAGTACGAGAAAATAAAGAAATAATAATAAAAGTAGAATCAGACCCAAAGAGCGGAGAAGAGATAATAGTCGAAAATACGGGTAAAGAACCTATCACAAAAGTTTGTGTATTCGAAACCAAAAAGAACGGAACGATGAACGAAAGAATCAAATGTCAATCAAACGAGGATATCAAAAATCAAAAATACCGTATTCCAACTAAAAGAAAACGTGGAAAGTATATAGTGCACGTTCAGAAAGGAAGAGATGATTACTGGAAATCAATAACAAGAAAGCTACTAGAATCAATTACGACAAAACGTCCGGAAAAAGAAACAAAAGAGGAACAGTATCAACGCCAGATCAGAGAAAGTAAAGCAGTAATAATAACCATAGAATCGAATGCGGCAAATGAAGAGGAAATACTAATTGAGAACACAGGTGAAAAACCTATCACAAAAATCTGCGTATACGAACCTAAAAGAAACGAACCAGTAAACAAAAGATACAATGTGAAACAAACAAAAATATAACGAATCAAAAGTATCGTATCCCTACGAAAAGAAAACTTGGAAAATATGTAATAAATATCCAAAAAGGAACTCATGGACATTGGAGAATGGTAACAAGGAAACCACTCAAGTCAAATGCGATAGATCAATCAACTGAGAGAAAAACAAGTAACGAAACATGGAAAAAAGGAATGATCATGGACGACAGTCACCTTTCAATCTACGAAGCATTACAACTCCAGAAAGCACTTAAAAATGTACAACCAAAAGAAGGAATAATGGAGACAACCAGTATAAGAGAAAACACAACCATGCAGCATAACGAAAAGAATTACATGATTAAAATGATCTGGATAACAACAGCAGTAATAAGCAGCGTAGTAATGCTGATAATAATTCAACTAGCAAGAACTACCAAATGCAAAAAGAAGCCAGCGAAGAAAAGATTATGGCCAGCGGTGGAAAAATTCAATTACGATATTGAATTAGGACAATACGATGCAGAAAAAACCGAGGAATATGAAATCATAGGAAATTCTAGCACAAGCGGACTCTGGTTAAAAGAACCGCCCATTATCGAAGCACATCAATGGTCCAATGAATCTGATGTATACCAGATAATGAATGAGAAATATGGGGATATACGAACATTGCGTATAGAGTCCCCGGAGACGATGGTGTAAAACGAGAAAGAGACGTTGTATATAGTGTAAAATATTATGTAGTATAATAGTAGTAATAGTATGCATATGTATATATAAATATTGTACAAAATGTGTCAGAAATAGTAAGCAAACAGAAATGAATGCCGATGAATTAATGATGTGTTATAACCAACAGATGAATCCGAATAATGCAAATCAACAAAATCAAGTTAGAATACCACCGTTCACAGAAGGAAGTCAACAACCAGCAGCTGCCAATGTACCCATAGAGATTGTAGAAGTAAATCAAGGAATATACCAAGATCAAGGAGTCGAGGCAACATGGAGACGACAATGTGAATTAATGACACTAATAACGAACAATGCGCAAACTCAGTGGACAAACACTCACCTAGTATTAACGAAAGGTGTGAACAGAGGTCTACAACAAGCCATAAGACTAGAAGAGCAACAGAGAACTATACTGCAATTACAGAGAATGAATGAACAATTAGCAGATCAAGTTAGATGGCAAGCTGACGAAATTAGAAGACTACGTAGTAATCAACAGCACGTAGATCCAGCAAGTTGGGTGGAATGGATAGCATCGATGCCAGAATTCACCCCAGAACCGGATTCAACAGTAGAGTAAAAATAAAGCGTACCGTGTAAATATGTAAAAATAAAACAATAGAAGTAAAGCAACGTCGAATAATCAGAAAATTTTGCGGATATGCAGACAATCATCGATACATAAAATTGGAAGTAGAGAAGCCAGACAGGACGTTGTAAAGGGAAAAAGAAAGTGTAAATAAATGTAAATAAAATAATAAAAATCAAATAAAAAATCAAAAAAATTACAAATAATCAGAAAAATCAGAAAAACAAAAAATTCAAAAAATAATGACAATATTTAGATGGCAAGCGGAATCAGCGAAGAGACAACGGTACAGATGAGAGAAGGACCAGATTCGATATGGACGAGACTATGGAAAAAACCGGAAGAGGAAGAGAAAGTTAATACACTAGCAGCATCAATTATATACTATAAAGACTACGACGGAACAAGACGGCCAACGCAAATCATAAAAGCGATATACTCACAAAGGAGAGTGAGAGACGAGGAACTGAGAAAAGAGGAACAGAGATATCTAACGTTTAAAGATAATAAAGTGTTTACCGACCGGCAAAGCAAAGAAATGGCTGCAGAAGGATTTTATTTTACGGGAACACCAGAACTACCAGATGAAGTTACCTGTATCTATTGTAAAGGAAAACTCGCAAAATGGGAAAAGGGAGAGACAGCAAAACGAGAACACCTGAGAAAATTTTCAACCTGTCCATTTAGAATTAATATTGATGTCAGAAACCAAGCAATGAACAGATCAGAAGGACTCAGACAATCAGAATTAGACAAAGATGAAAAGGGAGGCGAGAAAAAGATAACGATAATAAAGAATTTCGAAGATCCAGCAGAATTAATCTGGGAAAAAGAAACTATAAATAGAACATTCGAAGAGAGAATTAAAACTTTCAAAGGAAATCCAAGAGCAGCAGAATTTGCAAGTCAAGGATATTGCCAAACAGCCAGAGGAATAATGTGCGAAGGACGTAAAAATCAACAGCCAATACCAGATCAGAATGTCAAAAAGCTAAAACATAAAGGAAAATGTATGTATAAACAAGAAAAAGAGTCAAAGAATATCGAAGTAATAATTACAAACCAGCAAGTGGAAGATATTTTGGATCGACCCAAAACGAGAACCATAATGCTATTATCAGGAGTAGATACTCAAAAAATGAGGAAAATAATCAAAGAAAGATTAGCTAACAATTTAGAATGGTATGACTCGACACAAGCAATAATTCGAGCAATCAAGCGATATCAAGAGAAACCTAAAGAGAATCGAGACAAATCGATGATAAAAGAAGCTATTTTGGAGCAGTACCAATGTGTGACATGTTGGCAAAAACATGTAGAAATAATTTATATGCCTTGTGGACATATGGTCACATGTGAAGCATGCGGGGTAAAAGTCAATATATGTCCAGTATGTAGAAAGCCGATCAACGGGCGGATCAAAGGATTCCGTTTCGCTGATCAGTAGATAGAAAACGAAAACAATGTGTAAAAAGTGTAAATAAAGATAAACGTAAAAACAAAAAAATTATAAAAACTCAAAAACCACAAAAATACGAGATGATGTAAATTATGATAAAACTTTGAGATTATTGAAAAGAGAGAATAATCGATTATTAATGTTTAGAAAACAATTATGAATCCAAACGAGACAAAAGAAATTGTAAAAGAGGCTGAAGAGTCAAAACCAGCAATCAAAGATCAACCAGAGTCAATAAAAGTAACAAATGAGGAAGTAGAATTATGGAGACAAAGAACGTTACAATTAAAAGAAATGCTACTAATCGCAGAAGAGGAATTAGTGCAAGAGACTCTAAAAACGAAAATGATGAAAGAAAAGTGGGAAAAACAACTAGAACAAAAAATAATTTACCCGGAAGGAAAAGAGAAAACGTACCAAGAGAGAGAAGAGGAAATGATGAAGGAATTCATGCAGAACCAAACTAGAATCAAAAATCAACGGAAAGAGATACAAACCCTAGAGCAAGAGAAGCAGGACCAACAAAGTGAAATCGAAAGATTGCGAGAAGTGATAAAAGACAAAGAAGCAGAGATACGAGAAGAAGGAGAGGAGACGATAAAAATTATACAGCAAATGCAGGAGGAAATTGGGCAAATTAGCACCCAATACCGAATAGAGAAGACCAAGAGAACCCATATGGAACAAGCCAAAGAGTGGGCAAAACGACAAGCAAGATACTGGAAAATCAAATGGACAGAAGATAGAGAACAATCAAGAAGTAATTGGGAATCGCGGATCAGACATTATATTCAGCAAATAGCCGAAGAGGAAGATAGAACAAGAGCGTACAAAGCTAAAATGGGAAAACGCAAAGATCGAGATCAATAAACTGAGAAACCAAGGGCAAAAACCATCAAAGAAAATTAGAGAGCCCAGAGACGATAGACAAGAAAGAATGCTGACTCAGATAACTGATCAAGCAAGAAAATGGCGAATAGAATGCAGATTATGGGAGGACGCAAACGCAAAACAATCTAGCTATATAGTGAAATTAAAGCAGGAAGTTGAGTACCAACAAACCAGAGTAAAAGAGATGCAAATCGAGCAGGACGAAGCTCATCGACAAAGACGAATACAACAAATAAAAACGGAAAAGAAAGAAAGTTGGATTAAATTAGAAGCAGGAAAATGGAAGGACCAGTATCAGGAAGCCAAAAAAGAGATAAGACGATTACCCAAGAAATTGTTGAATACCGAAGATTGGGAGCTGTGGGAGCAGATTGAAGAGCAGAAACATACACTCGACGATTACAGTAACCAAATACAAACATTAGAATTCAACGAACGAATCAGAAAGAATACAATAGACAGGCTCAGAAAAACCGAAAAGGCCCACAGAAAATGGATTGATCAATTAAATCAGAAGATACTGGAAACCTTGAACGAACAAACGGATGAAAGACGGCAAAATCAACAATTAAACGAGAAGATAGCAGAACTCCAGCAGGAGGTGAACGGACACCGAGGAGTTGCAGTATTCAAAGAGATCCAGTTGAGACATCAACACGAAGTCAACGAACAGTTGAAAGAACAAGTTGAAGCAGAGATAAAAACGATGAAGCAAGGATATGAGGAAAATGAACAGAATCTGAGAAAAGAAATTGAAAAGTTAAAAGCGTTAGAAAACACGCATCGATTGGAAATGCAGGTTGAGGAATTAACCGAAAATGCAGAATATCTTGCCTATCTCTTAGACGAAGAGATACAAATATCAAACGCTTTACGTGAAGAGGTAAATATGTTACAAAGTCGACCACCAATCCTGCTTATGCCATTATACCCAACTGAAAGTATAAACCAAGTACCCGCCGAACCCGATGAAGGATTCGGGGAGACGGACGAAGCGGCAATATAAACCTAAAAAGGAAAAATTGTAAAAAGTGTAAAAAGACAATAAAAATAATAAAAACGATAAAAACAAAAAATTAAATAGAAATCCGAATGAATCTAGAAGACGGAAAATACGTACCAAGCCCAATTCAATTAGTAGAACCAATCGAGCAAGACCCACTGAGATATTACAGTAAAAGATGGAGAGCCGAAAGAAAAGAATGGCAAGAGTTAGTGGAGGAACAAGATTCAGCAATCGCCCGGATAAATCAACAACTAATACAGTCAAAACAACTAGTCAATATGATAAAACGAAAACTAACCTCCAGTATGGGAGAGAACAGAAATCAAAAGAGAGAAAATGAACGATTGAGACGAGAATTAGCTGAAATAAAGACATGTGTAATCCTGGAAGATTATTGGAAAACCGAAGCAGAACGAATGAGAAACAGCAGAAAAAGCGAACAAAGATACGTAATACAACTAGAAGACAGTTGTAAAGAAGCCAGAGAGATAAAAGAAAGCCATCAACAAACTCAGGACGAAATTAAAACATTAACGGAACA
Source organism: Schmidtea mediterranea (assembly GCA_022537955.1). Classification (NCBI taxonomy): domain Eukaryota; kingdom Metazoa; phylum Platyhelminthes; order Tricladida; family Dugesiidae; genus Schmidtea; species Schmidtea mediterranea. Next base: position 142,955,312 of record CM039679.1, on the reverse strand, counting down.
GTTCCAGGAAGCGAGACGAAAGCTGGAAAAGCAAACAGCTAAACGAATAAATTATAAACGTCAGCTTAAAAGAAAGCAAGCGAAAGAAAGAAATCTCCAAATGAAAATCTACAATCAACAGAGGGTAATCAAAGAAAACAAAGAACGATTAAAAGAACTCCCGAAAATAACCGAGCGATTAATAAAAGCCCAAATCCTAATAATGAGATTTTCAGAAAACAAAACTAAAGAGGAGTGCGAGAAACACTCAACCCCAGAAAAAGAGAAAGAATAAAAAGGGCTAAAACTCCACTGTAAATAAACGAAATAACCTTGTAAATAAATATAAAATTGATTACGTATAAAAATAGAAAGTATGAACCCAAACCTGTGGATAATAATGATGATAATAATGAGAAAATGCAATACTGAGAACCCGTTAGAAAAATGCGAGAAATCCCAACCCTTCAGAAGAGAGGACAGCACCTGTGCCGATTTCAAAGAAATTTGTAGTAACCCCAATAATGAGGAATGTCAGCAGATAAACCTCCAATGTATGCAATGCCCCACAAAAGAAAACAAGGACGAATTGAAACAGAATATCGAGAAAACCCGAGTAATGGTACAAACCCTACTGAAAAATAATGAAGAGATAGCCAATGTAAAAAACGAGAACCGAGGGATAAAGAAAACCCTAGAGAATATCATCAAACAAATTCAAAGAAAAGCCAAAGCAAATCCCAATAATAAACCAATTCAAGAAATTCAAAGAATCGTCCTAGCAATCAAAAAGCAACAAGGAAAACAAATTAAAAATGAACCCAGTACAACAAGTCTATCAATCGAACTTATACTACCGATTAGTATAACCTCTAACATGATACTCCTAATATGCTGCCTCATCATCGGCCTAACGAAAAACAAACCAAGACAAAATACCCCAATTCAGAAACTCAGAAGACTGTTCAACCCAATCAAAAATACCAATCAAGTTAGCAAAAATTCAAGACTCTCGCAGATTTCCATCAATCATCCTTCAAGATCAACCCAGCTCGAAAGCGAAACCCAAGCCGTCAGCGATTCATTCGAAAACAAATATAACTGAGTTACAGTAACTGATATTGATTTGAACTGATCTTATAAAAAACTTGCATTGATATTAAAACTGAACTATCCAATTTTGATTATGTATTGTAGCTGGACCTTAAGTCCATCTTTGCCTTGATGATTTAACTTTACCGTAGAAATTTTTATGAATGTGAATATTGAAAATGAAAATGTATGTATCATTTTGAAATCAATTGAAATTGCGGGTCGCAATTTTACGGACCCCCGAGTGTTTTATGTTGGGCCAGAACGTAAACGGCCTTGAAGAATGTTTAAATGGATCAGAAACACACACGCAAAAATAACACGCAATTTAAATAAACCCACTGAAACATCAAGTAAACTCGATAAAATCTGAGAAATAAAAGAATTAAATATAAATTAATAAACATAAAAATAAAATAAAATAATAACAAATGCACCAAGATTCGCACGATACTTACACAAATATAACAAGAAAACACAACAAATTCGACGAAATTGAAAAAATTAATAAAAGTTCATTAAAATGAAATTTAAATCGAAAAATTTGAATTAGTAATAATTCAATAAAAATTCGAAATAAAAATTATAAAAATAAATCGAAAAATAATAAAAATAAATAATAGAATTTGCTAGAAAATAACAAGGTCGAATTTTGTTTTACTGCATCAAATTTCACACGTCACACAAATAGGTATATATACTGATCCATTTTCACATTTAACTTAACCATTTTGAAACCATTTTTCAAACCAATTTTGGACTTTAACCATTTTTGAAAACTAACCCTATTTTCAATTTGATTAAAACCATTTTTAGAAACTATTTTAAAAACTATTTGAAATCGTTTGTAGACTATTTTGAAATCTTATTTTCCAATCGTTGTGAAGCTATTTTAGAACCTTATTTTCAAGCTATTGGAGCTAATTCAATTGATTTTAGACTATTTTGAAATCTTATTTTCCAATCATTGTGAAGCTATTTTAGAACCTTATTTTCAAGCTATTTGAGCTAATTCAATTGATTTTAGGTGAGAAATATTTTGGTTGGAGCTCTCTTTCCACGGCGACGTGGGGAGAGAGGCATTTATGCTTTCTGTTATGATATTTTATGATATTGTTTGAAATATTTGGAATGGTTATGACGGGTAATTCTGTTATTTTGTCCTAATTAATAAATATTATTAATATACATGGATTATTTGATATATATTTTCTTCATAAACTAAATTGAAATATCGAAATTTTTCCGGCCCACAGCCGACACATCACGCAAGATAGTAAAATCAACATAGTACAGATGCATGTAAGTGCGTGGAAAATCGCCAATGATATGTACCCGTGAAGACTCGGCGTTGAGAAACGCAGGGGTCGTAACGTCAATATTACCCCTATAGCTGAAGTGAGAAATAAGGAAGAAGTCTCTGGCTGCTTCCTCGTTTCTCAATTCTGTAAAATCGACCTAAAATTATGTTACATACGGCTTAAAATTATCACACCGAGTAGTCCAGTGGGCACTCAATAAATATAATATGAACACAATATGCGTCTAAGGCCTATTAAAGGGAAAGGGTACTTGGGTTAAACTAACTGAAATCGTTGTTATAACTATTTTGGATTAACATTTTGAAATGCATAAAAATTTATTGGGAATCATTGAATTCGATTAAATTGAAATTATTGATAAAAATTAAATTGATTATAAAAGCAAAGTGTTTTATGGCTAAAAATTAAAGTAACTATTGGGTAAAGATAATTTAAATGCTCGTAAATGGTTGATTAGGGTAATGACAAATAATAGAATGCAGATTATGGGAGGACGCAAACGCAAAACAATCTAGCTATATAGTGAAATTAAAGCAGGAAGTTGAGTACCAACAAACCAGAGTAAAAGAGATGCAAATCGAGCAGGACGAAGCTCATCGACAAAGACGAATACAACAAATAAAAACGGAAAAGAAAGAAAGTTGGATTAAATTAGAAGCAGGAAAATGGAAGGACCAGTATCAGGAAGCCAAAAAAGAGATAAGACGATTACCCAAGAAATTGTTGAATACCGAAGATTGGGAGCTGTGGGAGCAGATTGAAGAGCAGAAACATACACTCGACGATTACAGTAACCAAATACAAACATTAGAATTCAACGAACGAATCAGAAAGAATACAATAGACAGGCTCAGAAAACCGAAAAGGCCCACAGAAAATGGATTGATCAATTAAATCAGAAGATACTGGAAACCTTGAACGAACAAACGGATGAAAGACGGCAAAATCAACAATTAAACGAGAAGATAGCAGAACTCCAGCAGGAGGTGAACGGACACCGAGGAGTTGCAGTATTCAAAGAGATCCAGTTGAGACATCAACACGAAGTCAACGAACAGTTGAAAGAACAAGTTGAAGCAGAGATAAAAACGATGAAGCAAGGATATGAGGAAAATGAACAGAATCTGAGAAAAGAAATTGAAAAGTTAAAAGCGTTAGAAAACACGCATCGATTGGAAATGCAGGTTGAGGAATTAACCGAAAATGCAGAATATCTTGCCTATCTCTTAGACGAAGAGATACAAATATCAAACGCTTTACGTGAAGAGGTAAATATGTTACAAAGTCGACCACCAATCCTGCTTATGCCATTATACCCAACTGAAAGTATAAACCAAGTACCCGCCGAACCCGATGAAGGATTCGGGGAGACGGACGAAGCGGCAATATAAACCTAAAAAGGAAAAATTGTAAAAAGTGTAAAAAGACAATAAAAATAATAAAAACGATAAAAACAAAAAATTAAATAGAAATCCGAATGAATCTAGAAGACGGAAAATACGTACCAAGCCCAATTCAATTAGTAGAACCAATCGAGCAAGACCCACTGAGATATTACAGTAAAAGATGGAGAGCCGAAAGAAAAGAATGGCAAGAGTTAGTGGAGGAACAAGATTCAGAAATCGCCCGGATAAATCAACAACTAATACAGTCAAAACAACTAGTCAATATGATAAAACGAAAACTAACCTCCAGTATGGGAGAGAACAGAAATCAAAAGAGAGAAAATGAACGATTGAGACGAGAATTAGCTGAAATAAAGACATGTGTAATCCTGGAAGATTATTGGAAAACCGAAGCAGAACGAATGAGAAACAGCAGAAAAAGCGAACAAAGATACGTAATACAACTAGAAGACAGTTGTAAAGAAGCCAGAGAGATAAAAGAAAGCCATCAACAAACTCAGGACGAAATTAAAACATTAACGGAACAGTTCCAGGAAGCGAGACGAAAGCTGGAAAAGCAAACAGCTAAACGAATAAATTATAAACGTCAGCTTAAAAGAAAGCAAGCGAAAGAAAGAAATCTCCAAATGAAAATCTACAATCAACAGAGGGTAATCAAAGAAAACAAAGAACGATTAAAAGAACTCCCGAAAATAACCGAGCGATTAATAAAAGCCCAAATCCTAATAATGAGATTTTCAGAAAACAAAACTAAAGAGGAGTGCGAGAAACACTCAACCCCAGAAAAAGAGAAAGAATAAAAAGGGCTAAAACTCCACTGTAAATAAACGAAATAACCTTGTAAATAAATATAAAATTGATTACGTATAAAAATAGAAAGTATGAACCCAAACCTGTGGATAATAATGATGATAATAATGAGAAAATGCAATACTGAGAACCCGTTAGAAAAATGCGAGAAATCCCAACCCTTCAGAAGAGAGGACAGCACCTGTGCCGATTTCAAAGAAATTTGTAGTAACCCCAATAATGAGGAATGTCAGCAGATAAACCTCCAATGTATGCAATGCCCACAAAAGAAAACAAGGACGAATTGAAACAGAATATCGAGAAAACCCGAGTAATGGTACAAACCCTACTGAAAAATAATGAAGAGATAGCCAATGTAAAAAACGAGAACCGAGGGATAAAGAAAACCCTAGAGAATATCATCAAACAAATTCAAAGAAAAGCCAAAGCAAATCCCAATAATAAACCAATTCAAGAAATTCAAAGAATCGTCCTAGCAATCAAAAAGCAACAAGGAAAACAAATTAAAAATGAACCCAGTACAACAAGTCTATCAATCGAACTTATACTACCGATTAGTATAACCTCTAACATGATACTCCTAATATGCTGCCTCATCATCGGCCTAACGAAAAACAAACCAAGACAAAATACCCCAATTCAGAAACTCAGAAGACTGTTCAACCCAATCAAAAATACCAATCAAGTTAGCAAAAATTCAAGACTCTCGCAGATTTCCATCAATCATCCTTCAAGATCAACCCAGCTCGAAAGCGAAACCCAAGCCGTCAGCGATTCATTCGAAAACAAATATAACTGAGTTACAGTAACTGATATTGATTTGAACTGATCTTATAAAAAACTTGCATTGATATTAAAACTGAACTATCCAATTTTGATTATGTATTGTAGCTGGACCTTAAGTCCATCTTTGCCTTGATGATTTAACTTTACCGTAGAAATTTTTATGAATGTGAATATTGAAAATGAAAATGTATGTATCATTTTGAAATCAATTGAAATTGCGGGTCGCAATTTTACGGACCCCCGAGTGTTTTATGTTGGGCCAGAACGTAAACGGCCTTGAAGAATGTTTAAATGGATCAGAAACACACACGCAAAAATAACACGCAATTTAAATAAACCCACTGAAACATCAAGTAAACTCGATAAAATCTGAGAAATAAAAGAATTAAATATAAATTAATAAACATAAAAATAAAATAAAATAATAACAAATGCACCAAGATTCGCACGATACTTACACAAATATAACAAGAAAACACAACAAATTCGACGAAATTGAAAAAATTAATAAAAGTTCATTAAAATGAAATTTAAATCGAAAAATTTGAATTAGTAATAATTCAATAAAAATTCGAAATAAAAAATTATAAAAATAAATCGAAAAATAATAAAAATAAATAATAGAATTTGCTAGAAAATAACAAGGTCGAATTTTGTTTTACTGCATCAAATTTCACACGTCACACAAATAGGTATATATACTGATCCATTTTCACATTTAACTTAACCATTTTGAAACCATTTTTCAAACCAATTTTGGACTTTAACCATTTTTGAAAACTAACCCTATTTTCAATTTGATTAAAACCATTTTTAGAAACTATTTTAAAAACTATTTGAAATCGTTTGTAGACTATTTTGAAATCTTATTTTCCAATCGTTGTGAAGCTATTTTAGAACCTTATTTTCAAGCTATTGGAGCTAATTCAATTGATTTTAGACTATTTTGAAATCTTATTTTCCAATCATTGTGAAGCTATTTTAGAACCTTATTTTCAAGCTATTTGAGCTAATTCAATTGATTTTAGGTGAGAAATATTTTGGTTGGAGCTCTCTTTCCACGGCGACGTGGGGAGAGAGGCATTTATGCTTTCTGTTATGATATTTTATGATATTGTTTGAAATATTTGGAATGGTTATGACGGGTAATTCTGTTATTTTGTCCTAATTAATAAATATTATTAATATACATGGATTATTTGATATATATTTTCTTCATAAACTAAATTGAAATATCGAAATTTTTCCGGCCCACAGCCGACACATCACGCAAGATAGTAAAATCAACATAGTACAGATGCATGTAAGTGCGTGGAAAATCGCCAATGATATGTACCCGTGAAGACTCGGCGTTGAGAAACGCAGGGGTCGTAACGTCAATATTACCCCTATAGCTGAAGCGAGAAATAAGGAAGAAGTCTCTGGCTGCTTCCTCGTTTCTCAATTCTGTAAAATCGACCTAAAATTATGTTACATACGGCTTAAAATTATCACACCGAGTAGTCCAGTGGGCACTCAATAAATATAATATGAACACAATATGCGTCTAAGGCCTATTAAAGGGAAAGGGTACTTGGGTTAAACTAACTGAAATCGTTGTTATAACTATTTTGGATTAACATTTTGAAATGCATAAAAATTTATTGGGAATCATTGAATTCGATTAAATTGAAATTATTGATAAAAATTAAATTGATTATAAAAGCAAAGTGTTTTATGGCTAAAAATTAAAGTAACTATTGGGTAAAGATAATTTAAATGCTCGTAAATGGTTGATTAGGGTAATGACAAATAATAGAATGCAGATTATGGGAGGACGCAAACGCAAAACAATCTAGCTATATAGTGAAATTAAAGCAGGAAGTTGAGTACCAACAAACCAGAGTAAAAGAGATGCAAATCGAGCAGGACGAAGCTCATCGACAAAGACGAATACAACAAATAAAAACGGAAAAGAAAGAAAGTTGGATTAAATTAGAAGCAGGAAAATGGAAGGACCAGTATCAGGAAGCCAAAAAAGAGATAAGACGATTACCCAAGAAATTGTTGAATACCGAAGATTGGGAGCTGTGGGAGCAGATTGAAGAGCAGAAACATACACTCGACGATTACAGTAACCAAATACAAACATTAGAATTCAACGAACGAATCAGAAAGAATACAATAGACAGGCTCAGAAAAACCGAAAAGGCCCACAGAAAATGGATTGATCAATTAAATCAGAAGATACTGGAAACCTTGAACGAACAAACGGATGAAAGACGGCAAAATCAACAATTAAACGAGAAGATAGCAGAACTCCAGCAGGAGGTGAACGGACACCGAGGAGTTGCAGTATTCAAAGAGATCCAGTTGAGACATCAACACGAAGTCAACGAACAGTTGAAAGAACAAGTTGAAGCAGAGATAAAAACGATGAAGCAAGGATATGAGGAAAATGAACAGAATCTGAGAAAAGAAATTGAAAAGTTAAAAGCGTTAGAAAACACGCATCGATTGGAAATGCAAGTGGAGGAATTAACCGAAAATGCAGAATATCTTGCCTATCTCTTAGACGAAGAGATACAAATATCAAACGCTTTACGTGAAGAGGTAAATATGTTACAAAGCCGACCACCAATCCTGCTTATGCCATTATACCCAACTGAAAGTATAAACCAAGTACCCGCCGAACCCGATGAAGGATTCGGGGAGACGGACGAAGCGGCAATATAAACCTAAAAAGGAAAAATTGTAAAAAGTGTAAAAAGACAATAAAAATAATAAAAACGATAAAAACAAAAAATTAAATAGAAATCCGAATGAATCTAGAAGACGGAAAATACGTACCAAGCCCAATTCAATTAGTAGAACCAATCGAGCAAGACCCACTGAGATATTACAGTAAAAGATGGAGAGCCGAAAGAAAAGAATGGCAAGAGTTAGTGGAGGAACAAGATTCAGAAATCGCCCGGATAAATCAACAACTAATACAGTCAAAACAACTAGTCAATATGATAAAACGAAAACTAACCTCCAGCATGGGAGAGAACAGAAATCAAAAGAGAGAAAATGAACGATTGAGACGAGAATTAGCTGAAATAAAGACATGTGTAATCCTGGAAGATTATTGGAAAACCGAAGCAGAACGAATGAGAAACAGCAGAAAAAGCGAACAAAGATACGTAATACAACTAGAAGACAGTTGTAAAGAAGCCAGAGAGATAAAAGAAAGCCATCAACAAACTCAGGACGAAATTAAAACATTAACGGAACAGTTCCAGGAAGCGAGACGAAAGCTGGAAAAGCAAACAGCTAAACGAATAAATTATAAACGTCAGCTTAAAAGAAAGCAAGCGAAAGAAAGAAATCTCCAAATGAAAATCTACAATCAACAGAGGGTAATCAAAGAAAACAAAGAACGATTAAAAGAACTCCCGAAAATAACCGAGCGATTAATAAAAGCCCAAATCCTAATAATGAGATTTTCAGAAAACAAAACTAAAGAGGAGTGCGAGAAACACTCAACCCCAGAAAAAGAGAAAGAATAAAAAGGGCTAAAACTCCACTGTAAATAAACGAAATAACCTTGTAAATAAATATAAAATTGATTACGTATAAAAATAGAAAGTATGAACCCAAACCTGTGGATAATAATGATGATAATAATGAGAAAATGCAATACTGAGAACCCGTTAGAAAAATGCGAGAAATCCCAACCCTTCAGAAGAGAGGACAGCACCTGTGCCGATTTCAAAGAAATTTGTAGTAACCCCAATAATGAGGAATGTCAGCAGATAAACCTCCAATGTATGCAATGCCCCACAAAAGAAAACAAGGACGAATTGAAACAGAATATCGAGAAAACCCGAGTAATGGTACAAACCCTACTGAAAAATAATGAAGAGATAGCCAATGTAAAAAACGAGAACCGAGGATAAAGAAAACCCTAGAGAATATCATCAAACAAATTCAAAGAAAAGCCAAAGCAAATCCCAATAATAAACCAATTCAAGAAATTCAAAGAATCGTCCTAGCAATCAAAAAGCAACAAGGAAAACAAATTAAAAATGAACCCAGTACAACAAGTCTATCAATCGAACTTATACTACCGATTAGTATAACCTCTAACATGATACTCCTAATATGCTGCCTCATCATCGGCCTAACGAAAAACAAACCAAGACAAAATACCCCAATTCAGAAACTCAGAAGACTGTTCAACCCAATCAAAAATACCAATCAAGTTAGCAAAAATTCAAGACTCTCGCAGATTTCCATCAATCATCCTTCAAGATCAACCCAGCTCGAAAGCGAAACCCAAGCCGTCAGCGATTCATTCGAAAACAAATATAACTGAGTTACAGTAACTGATATTGATTTGAACTGATCTTATAAAAAACTTGCATTGATATTAAAACTGAACTATCCAATTTTGATTATGTATTGTAGCTGGACCTTAAGTCCATCTTTGCCTTGATGATTTAACTTTACCGTAGAAATTTTTATGAATGTGAATATTGAAAATGAAAATGTATGTATCATTTTGAAATCAATTGAAATTGCGGGTCGCAATTTTACGGACCCCCGAGTGTTTTATGTTGGGCCAGAACGTAAACGGCCTTGAAGAATGTTTAAATGGATCAGAAACACACACGCAAAAATAACACGCAATTTAAATAAACCCACTGAAACATCAAGTAAACTCGATAAAATCTGAGAAATAAAAGAATTAAATATAAATTAATAAACATAAAAATAAAATAAAATAATAACAAATGCACCAAGATTCGCACGATACTTACACAAATATAACAAGAAAACACAACAAATTCGACGAAATTGAAAAAATTAATAAAAGTTCATTAAAATGAAATTTAAATCGAAAAATTTGAATTAGTAATAATTCAATAAAAATTCGAAATAAAAAATTATAAAAATAAATCGAAAAATAATAAAAATAAATAATAGAATTTGCTAGAAAATAACAAGGTCGAATTTTGTTTTACTGCATCAAATTTCACACGTCACACAAATAGGTATATATACTGATCCATTTTCACATTTAACTTAACCATTTTGAAACCATTTTTCAAACCAATTTTGGACTTTAACCATTTTTGAAAACTAACCCTATTTTCAATTTGATTAAAACCATTTTTAGAAACTATTTTAAAAACTATTTGAAATCGTTTGTAGACTATTTTGAAATCTTATTTTCCAATCGTTGTGAAGCTATTTTAGAACCTTATTTTCAAGCTATTGGAGCTAATTCAATTGATTTTAGACTATTTTGAAATCTTATTTTCCAATCATTGTGAAGCTATTTTAGAACCTTATTTTCAAGCTATTTGAGCTAATTCAATTGATTTTAGGTGAGAAATATTTTGGTTGGAGCTCTCTTTCCACGGCGACGTGGGGAGAGAGGCATTTATGCTTTCTGTTATGATATTTTATGATATTGTTTGAAATATTTGGAATGGTTATGACGGGTAATTCTGTTATTTTGTCCTAATTAATAAATATTATTAATATACATGGATTATTTGATATATATTTTCTTCATAAACTAAATTGAAATATCGAAATTTTTCCGGCCCACAGCCGACACATCACGCAAGATAGTAAAATCAACATAGTACAGATGCATGTAAGTGCGTGGAAAATCGCCAATGATATGTACCCGTGAAGACTCGGCGTTGAGAAACGCAGGGGTCGTAACGTCAATATTACCCCTATAGCTGAAGCGAGAAATAAGGAAGAAGTCTCTGGCTGCTTCCTCGTTTCTCAATTCTGTAAAATCGACCTAAAATTATGTTACATACGGCTTAAAATTATCACACCGAGTAGTCCAGTGGGCACTCAATAAATATAATATGAACACAATATGCGTCTAAGGCCTATTAAAGGGAAAGGGTACTTGGGTTAAACTAACTGAAATCGTTGTTATAACTATTTTGGATTAACATTTTGAAATGCATAAAAATTTATTGGGAATCATTGAATTCGATTAAATTGAAATTATTGATAAAAATTAAATTGATTATAAAAGCAAAGTGTTTTATGGCTAAAAATTAAAGTAACTATTGGGTAAAGATAATTTAAATGCTCGTAAATGGTTGATTAGGGTAATGACAAATAATTTCATCGGTTAATTCATTATAATTCATTTCAATAAAAGCAATCTGATCTTTGGGTAAGAACGAGTAATGTGTTGATCTAATCAAATCAACCCCGATAAAAATGAAAGCAGTTAAGAATCGAATTCATTGATTTTAAATAAAGACACGTATCAATTAAAGGCAAAAACGATTTTCGAATAACAGTATGAAATCCCTTAATTAAATTGTTGACTAAAATTTAATGTCACCCCACATAATCCACCGTTAATTCATTTTGATAAAATTGAAGAAGTAATTGAGTAAATTCAAGTGTTTTGATTAAATTATTGATTAAAAATGAAACGAATAAAAATAAATATATCGTTTATTAAATTGTAACCATTTATTGATAGCCGAAAATAATTAAAGTAGTGCAAATAACTATTAAGAGAAAACCCAAATAATCTAGTTTTGGTAAAGTAAAATATTGAATAAGGATAAACACAATAAGTTCCGTAACGAGCTACGATTAGTGGATTAAAGTAACTCATAGATTAAGGTTAGGGATGAATTGAATAGCCGTAAAAAATGTAAATTAAAGCAAAACTGGATTCACAGATTTAAAACGATTAGCATTAAAATAACTTTGTGGTAATAGTTGAACCAAACAGCCTTAGGGAAGACTATTAGAAATCGGAATAACAGATGTCGATATTAATTACTGATCATATAATCTCTTAACTAGAATTAGAATAATTCACAAATCTACAAAATAGGTTTCTTCAATTATTGTAAATTCAGGATTTATAGCAAACTAATTAGCCGTAAAGTGAATGAATATTTACGTAAATTAAATTAATATAATTGAAAAACACCAAAGTTTAAGACAAGCGAAAATTTGTATTGAACAAACAAAATTCCACCTAGCAAAGTTATTCCAATAAAAGGGTATCGCATCTATTTAGAAACCTCAATAAGCGTAGAAGTTTTTCCTAAAAATTGCTAATAAAGTACATCTAAATTAGTCAACGAAATAACTTACCGGAAATGGAGATAATCGAGTGTAGGCGAACATTTGACCAGTAATTCTGAAAATATGACACGAATAATACAATCACCGGATGTAAACAATGTAATTCACCTTTAGTCCACCGCTTAAGTGGTAACGGTAAAATCCGCCGGAAATCATTCGCCCACCAGGATACGCCTACACGCGACTAAGTTATCTCGGATCAACATCCGGCCTAAATCTTAAAATGCGAGCAACTGTAATTAAAGCTAGTAAACAAGCTTTAAATCAATGTCCAAATTCCCTTAAGCCAACGTATGAGTATCCGCCTACATGAAAAACTTTTATGTTAAGACGCATATATCGAATAAGTTAAACATCAGGTTACCACATCCATACGGCCAATCATATAGTTTCCCTATAAAGGAGTGCACCTTAAGGAACCAGACCCCCAAAGTGACCCAACCGGCATGATAATAGTAACCTGGTAGTTAGTGAGTTGGATACCCAACCCGAGAGATTATCGAAATGAAACTGTTTTCTCATTATATACGCCAACAGTTGATTTTGATGCGTTTTAGAATATGCCGATCGAAATGACTGACATCCAAATGCCCGACGACCAATGCCGGGAGGAACCACAATCAAAACGAGACATATTTGATAGGATTCAACAACGGTGGCCGTACCCCACTATCTGGAGGGTACTGGGCCTAAACAGCGACCCATGCGGACTCGCCGGACAACAATACCCGGCCGCAGAAACGTACATGAATGCGCGAGAACTCCTCACCCAATGGGAACGGGTGCAGGAACAAGTGGACCTACAGGTGGTCAAGGCGAGAATGTATCTCGCCAACATAGAAGATGACATCCTCGCCGGGCGACTCGCAGAAGCATACCCACCTCGCCCAGTCCGAGATACCCGACGCCCATACCCAGTGGTTCCTCCGAGAAAGAGCCGAAGGAAGTCCTTTCCGAAGAAATTAGAACTCCAGAGACTCTAACAATCTATATGAACTAGTTGATGTTTGTTATTTAGTGAAATAGAAATGTTCTTTACCCCGTTTTTTTTTTGTTTGCTCATTTGTTTAAGAATATTCGCTTCAATTGATATGTTTGCGTTAATGATAAAAATAACTTGTATAAATTATTAACAGTAAATTTAACGAAACTTATCCATTATAGTTATGGCCACTAACCAAATATTACAAGCGGAACTAGATCGCGCGCGGAGCACAAATGCGGATCTCCTCCATCAAATACTCCAACTGACAAGAGAGGTCCAACAGATCAAAGTGACTTGGTCGGACCCGAAAAGAGTCAAAATGTTGTACCATCGGATATCTGCAGCACAGAAAGGTTGGGCCGAAGAACGACAGCTCAATCAGAGCCTGCGCACCCAGATACGAGGATTAGAAGTGGCCCTAGCTGTTTGTCGGGAGGGGGAAGCGGTCACCTACCCGCTCATATTCGCCCCGACACAGAGGATACAGAAAGACCCTCAACCAGTGGAGCAGTCCTCAACTCAACCAATAAATCGTCGGCCGGGACGCAAAGAACGTGCTCGACGCCGAGCTGCTCAGCAATCAAGACCGTCTCATTAACTGTTGATAACTCACATTTCTGTCGATTTAAATAAAGTAGTTGTGCTTACGGTTACAATACTTCTCAAAAGGTGTTTACACGTAGATATTATTATGAGTACCCGCGTCGCAACTTTAAGTCATCTCTCCACAGTCGATCGTGAATTTACTTCCATAGGGACAGAGCTAAGCGAGCACAGGTCTTCTATCGACAGCTCGTGAACCCGAGGGTTGTCCGAGCAATTACAGTACTAGCGATAATACTCAAGTTTTGCGGGCAATCCACCACTTGAACACATTACCAACGTTGCCTAGCAACGGGTGCCAAGTGGCGATTAGTATCATTTTTTATGGCGTTACGAGGGCAACCACCGATTAGTTCAAACAAACAATGAAACCCTGTAACCCACCATGAGTAAAAGATTATAAAACCAAATTTTACAGTGTATTTAGCTATGAAATGAACTTATGAAATTTTTAGGCCATCCTATGTAGATCTTTGATGGTAAAATGTTCATATTGTTCTTTAAATAACATATTTTCGTTGAATTATTTTAGTCAAATTTTTAATAAATCTCAATTCAAAAATGTATCCTCGTATCGACCAAGTCCCACGAAAACTTCGTCTCCATGGTGTTGGGCTAGAACACAAACGGCCTTGTAAATGTTTAAATGAATCGGTAACACACATGCAAATATAGCATGCAAATTTAAATTCAAACCTATTAAAACATCAACTAAACCCTATCAAATATGAGAAAAAAGATAATAAAATATAAAATAATAAACATAAAAATAAAATTAAAATAATAACAAAATGCACCAAGATCCGCACGAATTAAATATAAACATAACACGAAAACCCAATGATTTTGACCAAAATTTGACAATTTATTAAAAATACCAAATTTCATGAACATGAAATAAAAATCAAATAATTTGAATTAGAAATAATTCAATTAAAAATCTAAAGAAAAAATTGTCAAATAAAATTTCAAAATAATAAAAATTAAGATTAGAATACACTAGATAAATCCAAGGTCAAAATTTGTTTTACTAAATCAAAAAGAACACGCAAGGTTAGGGACAAAAAATAGGTATATAAACCGATGCATTTTCACATGAAATTTAATCAAAAATCGTTTTTCAAAATCTTCAACTAGTTTTTAAAAATCTATTAGGTGAGTGAGAGTTTTATTGGAAGCTCTCTCCACGTCGCACCCTCGTAACCTCGATAGAGCTCTGCTTGGATGTCGGCGTGGGGAGAGTAATATTTTATGGTTTATGAATTATGGATTGGTAACTTGTTCTTATTATTTTCATAAATTATTCATGATATATAAATTATAGTTTTGTTTTTCTTAAATTTGTCGAAATTTTTCCGGCCCACAGCCAAAGACACATCACAAAATAGTAAAATCGTCTTTTGGCTACTTCCTCGTTTCTCGATTTCTTTAAATTCGACTAAAATTATTCTACACACGGCTAAAAATCACCACACCGAGTAGTCCAGTGGGCACTCATTAATTGTAATATGAATACAACGCGCCTAAGGTCAACCAGGGGAAAGGTGATGGGGAATTAGAAAAATAAAATCATTGCTATGTGAATAAATCAAACTAAATTTTTTACCTCAAAAATTTGAGCTATAGACGTAAATTTAAAACCCATCATGATTATTGAACAATTCCCAAAAATGTATAGCAAATAGTAGTTAGAGTCACGAAGCCACACCAATCCGATTCAGAGACGTAAATAGATACCCCTAGCTAAGATAAACGATCGGCATAAAAACTTAACCGAGGTCCCGATGTGGTAATGAATTTTAACACCATCCAAACCAGGAACCACAGAGCTTGCATTAAATAGCTCCTGATTAACCAAATCTTTTGAGAGATAATTTAAATTTAATTGACCGAAATCTCGACTAACTCAATACGACCCCCGCATAGAAATTGGGAAAACGATGGAATAAGGAGAGCGACTCCTAGACCAAAGAAAATGCCACCGTAAGGTAATTAAATCCCATCGATAGGATATCACCGAAACTTAGTTCAAGGTAAAACCAACGAGATAACGTCCACATAAGCCATTGATCCGAGAAAACTGAACATTTGAATCAACTACTCCACAGCATTCGTAATAGTCATTGGATCGAGACTCACCAGTCAATGGGGTTCCGCGACGTCATTCGAACTAAATTTAACAGAAAGAATAAAATATCCGGTTAATACGATAATTTTAGCCATAAAATATTTATTTAATATAACAATTTCATCCATGAAATATTTATTTAATATAATAACTTAGCCATAAAATATTTATTTAAAATAACAATTCTACCCATAGAATATTTGTTTATCCATAAAATATCCATTCAACATGATATGTCACCCACGGAATGCCTATTCACTGTAATAATTTCCTCAAAAAATATTTATTCGATATAATAGATTAACCGAAAATATCTAGTCAATATAATAATTCTTCCAAAAATTAAGTGGACAGCTGAACTGCTTCGCCAGTATTCATGTTAGGGCATCATTCCTAAAAACAAGAGATTAAGAAATTTAAAAACCATAATATAAATACCCACTCACGATGATCATTCAGCAGAGATAAATCTCAAAAATTCTGAAATTTACCAAGTTAGTAAATATAGAAAATTAGAAACTTGACACCTACATAATTCGATAATCCGCGAGAAAGTTGGTGAATAATAAGCTTGTCATTGTACCACATACCCGCAGTAAGCAGCTAGTTCTCTCTAGCAATGTAGTAATTACGCACATCTACCGTTTTCTCCGAAAAATGGATTAATCAATAATCAAAACGAATTCTTACTCTGAGAAATTAAAATGTCTTACCAGCCAACGGACTACAACGAGAAACCGACCGATAAGTCACCCGATGAGTTCGGAGATGTGGAATTGGAAATCTGCCATTCAGGTAAATTTTCTTATAATCTGGTTTAATTTCAACAAAATTGTTTAACGTATATATATTCATTAAAAATAAATTTTCAATTTTTAAAAGATTTGCATTTTTATATTTTGTTCATATAAATACTGGTTGATTTAAAACATTTAATTTTTTATATCCAATTTTATAAATAGTAGACACTTATTATTAAACTTTTGTTGAAAATATAATATTTCGGATGTACTTTGGGCTTAAGAATTTTTCCTGTCAATATTCATTGAGTAGATATTTTTACAACAGGAGGGGTTTACTTTCAATTCAATTTCACTATGATGGCCAGCTCATTAGGTACGATTAGATAAGAGCACTCCGATTGGGGATGGATACTTCGGGATATGTTAATAAGAACTGGGGATGCGCTGTACCTATAAACCTGTTTAACTAAATAAGAGTAACATTACTTTAATTATAACAAAAGGAATAACTAAATGTGTCTAACTCGATATTATAATAAGAATCGGATTTATCAATATCATATTTAATTTTTACTGTTTTTTCAGAATTTGGTAAATTTTTAGGGAGGAGTTCGCATGCGCACAGGTGTATTTCGCTTTATAATTTTGTATTTCATTACTCTACCTAGTAGAATTTTCGTTTATACCAATTGAAAATAACTGTGGTAAGAGTAGCTTATGGTAATTTTAGTGAATATTTTGATAAAAATTTATTAAATAATTTTAATCATAAAAATACGATTTTCCCAAATAGTTTCATTAAAATGAACATTTAATTTTATACACGGATATAGATATATGTGTATATGTTAAAAATTTGCCAAAATGTTATGATTAGTCGCAAGAGAATTTTTATAGGAAATCGTTTGGCATGTTTCGTTTTGTGAATCCAATTGTGTACCATGTAATGAAACGATACATTTTACCAGGATATTTTTTCTTTAACCCGCAAATAAGTTGATGTGTTGTATAAATTATCGGTTACCTATAATTTTGTTTATCATAAAAGATGTTAGATTTTGAAACAAATGTATAATGATGATGAATCTCCCTTATTCAGAAAAATCCGGGCCGATGGTCTACGTCCCTACCCACGTTGCCGATCGATGGAGGCAAGCGTGGAGACAATTCAGTCAAGACAGATGCCCCTAATTTTCCCGACCGGAATCCCGACGGCCCAACTGGCAGGCATGGGAAAGTAACTGCAACCCATGGCTGTCTGACCAACAATGGGAGGAGTAAAGCCCGGCTTGTGAGATCCGCGAGCATGCCCGCCATCTCCTCGGTCGCCTCGAGAGCCACCAAAGACAAGTGGACGTGCAGGTGATCAGGGCCCGCCAATACTTGGCCAACATCGAGGAAGACATTTCAGCCGGCCGAATCGCCAACTTCTACCGCCACCCACCTCAATACCAGGCTCCGCTTAATCATGCGACCCGTGATGATCTTTTCCAACTGTTCTCCTGAAGAATGGGTAGAGAGAGGGTTTACAGACTCCTGAACCCGTCGTTCCATGGTGGGGACACGCTAGTCTGAATGTGGTTAAAAAATTTTTTCCTAAATAAATAACTTGTCACTTTAGATGGTCATTTTGTTTTTGTTTGATTGTTTTAATAGAAAAATTTTATTTATGTTTAATAATACGAACACTAAGAAATTCTGAATCAATAACTAATAATTTTAAATGTCATTAATTATAGCAATGAACCCCCTACAATTACTGCGGACAGAACTGGCCCGTGCCCAGCAGAATAACAAAGCGCTATACGACCAAATCATCCAATTAACTCGGAAAATTCATCAAACGAAAGCCACCTGGGTGGGCCCGACCAAGATCAAACCACTACGCCAAAGGCTCACCGTCGCACAAAAGGGGTGGGCCGATGAAAAGCAAATGAACCAAAATCTCCGAACGCAGATACGGAGGTTGGAGGTTGCCTTGTCCGCCAGTCAGGAAGCAGCGGCTGTAACCTACCCCCTCGTTTTCGCACCATCCCAGTTGGCCTATCGCGAATCAGTGACCAACCCAACGCCGGCCGGAACCCCAACCACAACAATAACCAATAGCTATAGGCCGGGGCGAAATGAGCGGGCCAGACTTAGAGCCGCTCGGTTATCGAATAAAACCCATTTGACTTAAACGTGTTTTAATTTGTACATTGTATATATTTGATTATAAATTATATTTTTTTTGGGTTATTCGAAGCGACGTTTTTTAAAGTTTGATAAGTATTGAAAACCCCCGCAGTCAATTCCCGAGTGCTCACACTTTGTCGGGTAGCCGTTGTCTTACCTTTAAGAACGACATCATCGGATTCCGTTTCTACTATAATGAACTCTGATCTTAAACCCATCACATACAATGGAATTTCAAAGCGAGCATAAGTCTTCCATCGACAGCTCGTTGGACCCAGGGATTGTCCGAGCAATTACAGCATTAGTAATAGCGCTCACTTTTTGCGGATAATCCATCCCACTCGAACACATTTCCAACGTTGCCTAGCAACGGGTGCCGAGTGGTAGCTAGGAACATTTATATGGCGTTACCGGGGTAATCATAAGAACATTTAAACAAACATCGACACCCAGTAACCCACCATATAGATTTGGGGGCTCAGACGGGACTCAACAAGATTGTTTTCACAACGAACCCAAGGAAATAAAAACAAATGTTTAATTGTCAAATAAAAATGTCGGGACGACATTTTGTCAAACAGCTGGGAGACGAAAATATGGAGACAGCAATAAACGATGAAAAACGACCAAACTGACTACAGATTAAGAGAATACGTAATGAAATAAACGATGATTATTTTTGCAAAAGAACCCAAGAGAATAAATTGACATGAAATCGTTTTATCAATAATGTTGTATATAAATCAACGCCATGTTACCTAAGACATTCAATCAAAACCATTTATCAATACCTAACAATACAACATTCAGTTAAGATACCAACAACACTCACGCGATGCATAAGTAAACAACACATAATTAAAAGGGCAAAATTCGGGATAAACTAAAATGGGGTAAGTAAGGGGACGAACGCTAAACAACGAGAGAAAGCAATAAAACCTTGAGAGTAAGTAAACATAGAATAAACTCCAACGAGTAACTATAACTACTAAGTGAGTATTTCAAAATAGAAATAAACAATAACGAATAATTATAACTAGTAAACTAATATTGTAAACGATAACCGGATGAATCTCAACGAATAACTAATTAAAATGAACAACTACGAGTATTTAAATTAATATTTTATAGATGGAACCAGCCAAAATAATAGCAAAGCTGAGGGGTATCCTGGATATCGAAAACGAAAATCTAGAGGAATTAATTAACAAATAAAAACTAATTAAACAAGTCAAAGATGACATAGCAACGATTTCGAACCTATACTCTGACGAACTCTGCATATTGATAAAATTGATTGATGTTGATAAACCTGTGACAACTGAACGAATATACGAAATTTTATCAATGAGATTGGAAATGGCCGAATTCGGTAAAGATTGGAACACGCTAATGAAAAAAGTTGAAAATATTGTAGAAGAGATAACAGCAACGATGAAAGAGCAGATCAAGGCTTACCGAGAATGTAATGTGTGCAAAACAGAGGAAGCACGAGTCATGGTGATACCTTGCGGACACCTGAGTTATTGTCACGGATGCGCACAAGAGTCGCACTGCATGCTATGTCAACGAAAAATAAAGGAGATATTAACTATCTATTTCCCATGAACTGAAATTGAACTGAAAATAAAAATATATTGTTCAGTATTTGAATTAAAAATTGTTATTAGACTGTGAGATAAATTAACATCATGGTAATGCGTGAAATAATATATACTGTTTAAAGTAAATATGCAGTGTTCGTGAGTAACAAAAATAAAAATAACCCAACAACGATAAATAAAAATAAATATATGAAAAGCCGAATCAAGGAAAAAATTAAAATACATACACAGAGACACAAAGTATTGGACGGAAAAATTTCGACAACCGAGTTTCCTAGTGTATGATTTTGTTGTTTTATTTATATTATATTGAGATAAGACGAGGAAAAACGATAACCTGAGCTGTCAAATGATACTACGCTCACCCGAGGGAAACCTTGATCAACCCTACTGAGAAAGGAAATGGTAGGCCAAGTCGCGTACGTCAGCAAGCAACAGGCGAGAGATTGATCACCTCTTTTGGGAAGCTTGCTGATGCGATTACCACAAATTTTGAAGGGGGAAGTGGAAAGATGGACCGAGAGGTGAGAGAAAGTGCACACGATTTAGAGAATTAAAAGTTTTGTAAAGGTACCTAGTGATAAATTTTTTTTTCCCTAGCTGGTGGTGAGGCACCAGAGGACAGATACGGACTGTCGTGTTCAGGTTGTTCCCAGCCAAGGGACTGGTAGAGCTGAACCGTTCGATGCACAACCCGGATACCACACCGAGTATCGAGGACACCAAACGGTAGGCGAGATGTGAACTAACCGGTAAATGGTTCATACTCGAAAGGACCTACTAAGGATCAGATTAGGGCGGCCGAATTGTGCCGGAAATCTGACGGGAGAGCGGGCAGATATTAGATAGTTATTTTAAGAATTTTCCGCGCCCATTTATCGCTTCCTTTTCTTTTCACTATTCGGGAAATCAAGCAAACCGTTTTTGGAACTTGATTGAACGTTTAGGCATTTCCATACTTTTATATTCTCCGAGGTACACAACCCGGATCCCACACCGAGTACCGAGGGAATGTTTTTTTTAGTTTTCCCAGCGAGGAGTTTGGTACAACAACCCGGATCCCACACTGAGTACCAAATATCCGAATGGTGGTGAGGAAGGCGTAATCGGTAAAATGCGCTAGACAAAAGACGCCATGGATTGAGAGTCAGTGTGAGGCCTCAAACTTACCCAAAGGTCACTGATGAAACTCAACTCCGATATTAAAGATGAGATATGATTAAGATTAAAAGATAATATGAAAATGATAATTAGGATTAAAGATAATGTGACTATAATCAAAGATGAAAACAGATATTAAAGATAGAATACGACTATGATTAGATTAGATATTAGAGATAAAAGAGGATTACGAAACAAGATATGATCATGAGAGTAAAGATAAGATATGATCACGGCGAGACATTACAGATGAAATACGATGATGTTCTAAAAGATATGATTAGGTATTAAAGATGATATGATTGTGATTAGAAACATGATTAGGAATAGATGTTAAAGGCCACAGAGGGTCAAACGCCGAAGCCCGAAGAGCCAACGGAAACTATGGAGGGTATAGAGCGCCAGCGACTGAGGACTAAGTAAATGATTTTTATTAATGAGACATAGGAAAAATAATTAACGGAATGAATGAGATTACGAGTATGATGATTTTATATTATTATTATGATATAGATAATTGATACGACTATATAGATGATTAATAAAACCATATAGATGATTGATACGAGGTCAATAGATAATTATTACGAGATATAGATAATTCAAAATGGACTTAAAATGAGGGGGTGAGTCGGATAAAGAGGACCACCACGGAAAAGTGCACAAGGGATAATAACTTATATAGTATGGTAAACGGAGGAGAAATTGGTATAGAGTATAAAATATTGGAGTGTCATTTATTTTTAGATCAAACATCCAAACAATTACAAAGCAATAGCAAAGCAATCCAAACCAATTTCAAAGCAAACCACAGCAGAAAATATTTCAGATCAAATGTTAAAGCAGAGCTATAATAAAGCAATTTGAATAGTTAAAGCAGAGAAAAATTTGGAATAAACGTCAAAACTGTTACAAAGCAATAGCAAAACAATCCAAACCAATTTCAGAACAACCAAAGCAGAAAAGATTTCAGATCAAACGTCAAAGCAGAACAATAGTGAAGCAATTTGAGCAATCAGAGCAGAAAAGATTTTAAATTAAAGCAGCTATAAAATAATAACAGAGCAATCTCTGAATTTGAAAGCAATCAAAACAAAAGAAGATAAATTAATATATCAGAAGCAATAACGATAAAAACAGGCAAACCAGCGTATAACCGTAAACATTGATAGCATCAGCAATCATACGAGAAGCAAAAGCAAAGAGAAAAGAGAAAAGAGCTTATTGAAAGCAGAAGAAAAGAAAAGAGCCCTCAACAGCAAAGTGTCAATACAGTAGCATCAACCACAGCAGCAACAGATACAGACAGTAGATTAACCGATTTTGAATTCAACAGCAGTGAAGAAAACGAAACATTTAATATTGAGAACCGGTTGCCGGCAATAGAATCAGGTAGCGAAGAAGAGAATCTAGACAATAATCCAAACATGACAACACCCGAAAATCCAAATCTCACATCAAGTCCAGATCCAATACCAACTAATAACAATGTAACAGAATTCAGAGAAAAGTTCAGAGGAGAACCTTTTGATGGGAGCCTCAATAAATTGGATACATTCATAAAGAAATTTGAAGTGTACAAAACCATCTGTCATTGGACAGATCAAAAGGTAAAAGAGCGACTACCCCTATACTTGAAAGGGAGCGCGCAAGATGTATTCGTGGAGGAAGCAAGAGACCCAACGAAATTAACAACATGGGCAGAGATTAAAGACTTTTTAGTAAAAATATTTGGAATAGAGAAAAAAAGGAAATAGGAAGATATTAGACTTTCTACATCGAAAACAAAGACGAGACGAATTTAATGCAGTATATTCATGTGAATTAAAGAAATTGTGTAAAGAAGCCTTTGGAGATACAGATATGCCCGAAGATAAAATGGTAGATGTCTTCATAAAAGGAATTAAAAGAGAGGATATACGAGCCAACCTCGGATGTTTGGCTCCGGAAACCCTTGACAAAGTAGTAGCAATCGCAAATAGATGTGAAGCCCATCTTGGATTGGGATATCAAGTAGCAGTAATGGCCACAGAACCAACAACTCCAACAGCCAATGCAAACAATCAAAACAACAATACAAATCCGGCCATGAATCAATTCATCCCAAGAGCTCAACAGATGTTCAAGCCACCGCCAACAAGAAACCCCGAGGATAGAGGTAATAACCAAGTAAGTTATAATAATAATTTCAGGAACAACCCAAATGCAAATGAGATATGTTCCACCTGCCAACGAAGGGGACACCGAACAGAAAACTGATTCCGGAATCACAACTGCCAGAAATGCGGCAGAAGGGGACATACTGAGAGAATATGCGGGCAATTAGAAAACCAGACATGCTACAATTGTGGTCAAAAAGGACACATTGCAAGAAGATGCAACATGAGAAGAGAACCGAATCAACAAAGATCGAATAACCCTACAAGAAATCCACAGATTAAAGTAATACAAGAAATCGATATGTTGGGAGAAACACTACAACGAATGCCCATGGAATTAAAAGAGATGATGAAACAAATGCCCGCCAATATACAACAACAACGAATTAATGTAATGAGAAGTAATGAAGAGATTCAAGAGCTGCGAACAAGAGAATATCAAGAGCAACAACAAGCCGAATGGCAAAGATTACAAACAGAAGAAGTTCAAGAAATTCAACAAAGATGGGAAAGTCGAAAACAAACCCTGAAAAGAATTAATATGATGAGAGCAGAAACCCCAGATGAAATTCATTTTTTTTTTTTTTTTTTTTTTTTTAATTGTTCTTTATTCATTTGCTGCCTTTCGGCCGACTGTGCGAGCGAAGCTCAGCACTTCATACTATTTAGTTTTTTATTCTATTTTCACAAAACTGCACCGCAGATGAGGTATCCGCAATGCCTCGTTAACATACTTTACACAAGACTAAAAGGTGGAGGATAAGCTTCCTTTATATATGATACATGTTCCCGGTATATGTGATAACATGCAATCACCGCATTTGGGCATGTTATCTTGGCCAGAGATATGATCTCGGTCTTTGTCAGTCCGATTTTTGAGAGAGGGGCATTATTCTTCTTATCCCATGTTCCCAGACATCCAATCACTATAGCAGATATGGTGGCCGTTTGATTAAAGGCCTTTCCGATCTGTAAAGATAGATCCTTATACTTCACATAGTTGTTCTCTCTTACTTTTTCAAAGCCTTCAACCGAGTCATAGGGTACTTTTAGGTCCAGAATATGTATATCTTTATTCCGCTTTGACCTAATTACCATGTCGGGTTTAAGCTTTGTTGGAATTGAGACATATTTGGGAGATTTTTCCACATCTATCTCAAAGCCAATTTTCTCAAGGAAGGCAACTATGCTAACTAGTACATTTTCATGTTTAACCCTTCGCGCGTTTGGTTTTGCACGACAGTGATTGAAAACATGTGTCTGGGTCTCCTCATCAAGATGACAAAGCCTACAATTTGTGTTAAGATTATATTTTAAACGGTACGCACTGTAATTAAGATTTAAGATGTTATTTCTTGCA
Organism: Schmidtea mediterranea; assembly: GCA_022537955.1. Taxonomy (NCBI): domain Eukaryota; kingdom Metazoa; phylum Platyhelminthes; order Tricladida; family Dugesiidae; genus Schmidtea; species Schmidtea mediterranea. The sequence continues at coordinate 142,929,886 of CM039679.1, read as the reverse complement.
CGTACCAAGAAACAGTACTGTGCATCATTAAGGGTATCACTGGCTATTAGGTATTTAGCAGTGATACTATCTCCAATAGAGGCCGCAATGCGTCCTTGTACTTTCATCTTGTACCATTGCTCGGCATAATGGAGACCTACAAAGTCATGGAGCTGTTTAGATAGAGTGTTAAGGTTACGATGATCTATATAGGAGGTACGCTTTTTGTAGACCATTTCAAGAGAGAATTTATCTTCAACGAATTTTAAGGAGATGCATATACTGAACTTTCTCTTGAGAGCCAGTGCTGATTTTTGGAATTTCACAAAGAAAGAGGTGTTGTGAAATTCCTTGCTGATCTCACAATTCATCCATTTCAGACCAGCTTCAAAGCTTTTACTTCCTCTAGAATGGGCAAGTTCAGCTATCAACATATCTCTAAAACCGAGATTGGAGGAGTGGAACAGTCTTGTTATTCCTGTAATGCTTTGAATAAGATATTCATCGATAGTAGCGGTAATACCAAGACCTCCCATTTTGCAGTGAGTATATAGGAAATAGTTATTAAGGGCCTGAAATTTATCTCCAATCATAGTCTTCAGCAATCCCTTAACTTTTTGATCGAAACCAAGCTGCTTTTCGCGTCCTTGTGTAATTCGATTCCTATCACAGTCAAGGATTCTATGACCAATGATGCAGTTGCGTAAGGAGAATATAAGCTTGGAATGAATAAATGTTTTGTATGCATTCAGCTTTTGTGATGGATGCAGATATGACGTAAATAAGGATTTGGTTAGTGCCAGTGCAGAGTTAAGTCGATTATCAATATCTTGATTACGTTTGTAAGAGAAGTCAACTCCAAGATATTTGTACTTGTTATTTTCAGATATAGTTGGTATTTCTTCATCATATAGGTGTAGTTTTTGGTTGACTGAGCTAGCACTATTAATTGATAGATATCCCGACTTTGACGGTTTGAACCTTAGGTTTGCAAAGCCCGCCAATTTCACAGTGTTTTCCAAGGTTTTCCTGATTCCTTGATAAGAGTCCGAGAGAAGAACCAAATCATCAGCATATGCCAAAATACTGATGTTTAAATTGTGTAAGAAAAAGGGGTGGTTATCCAAGATAGATTTTAGGATGTAATCAATTGACAGGCAGAAGAGTGTCATTGATAATGGACATCCTTGTTTAACTCCTTAGTAATTGGGACGGGTTCTGACAAGGCTCCTTGGCAGTCAAACATAGTTCTCACATCATTATATAGTTCTTTAATCAATGTAAGTGTCTCATTCCTCAGACCCATGCCATCCAGTGTGTACCATATCAGGTCATGAGGCAGTGAACCAAAAGCATCGGTAATATCCAGCCAAACGATGTGTAGTTCAGTTTTACATCGTTTAGCACGATCAATTGCTATGTGGAGAGTTGCATTATGCTCGGCACATCCGTCAGGGACACCGATCGCTTTTTGGTTTTGGCTGATAAGGGTGCCACTCCTTATCCAATGTAGTAGACGATTATTTATAAGGGTCGTAAATATTCTATAAGCTGTGTCCATGATTGCTAGAGGTCTCCAAGAGTTAGCTTTGAAGCTCTCGGATAATTTTCCAGGTTTTAGGATCATGACAGTTCTGTATAGCTTCCATCTCTTTGGGCTTATCTTATTTCAAAGTACACAGTTACATATCGCAGTAATAAGCTCATGCTTTGGAGAGATCTTTTTCCAATCTCCACCTGTTATGAGATCCATTCCTGGGGCGGAGCTATCTAAGTTCTTCATGATGTGCGAGAGATTTTCACAGTCAGTATATGCATCGGAGTCTACATCTCTATAGAACGGAAGTTTTATTGGTGATGTATTTGACATAGGGCAGTCTTTGCTTGCGAATGTTTTCAGGAACTTGGCTATTGCCGGCTTATGATCTATTTCATTGTTTTCCCATATTTTCTCAATTTCTATTTTTTGATTGATTTGGAATTTTAGTCTCTTAACACATAGAAGTTCTGCCGCTTTTTTCTTTTGTAGATGTATTATATCTGACTTTGGTTTATTGTCCTTGAAATATCGCCTCGGGTTCACTCTTCCGTTGATTCTTTCAATTTCGTTTAATAATTCTTCACAGGAGATTGTATCGAGGTTCAATTGGTATATCAAGTCCTCAATTAGTATTCGGTAACTCCTGACATCGCTTTCTGGGAATTTGGCACAGTTATACTTTCTAATAATTGGTCTCATTTCTTCTTTCATCATATTTATATCAGGAATGTCAATAGGTATATCCGACATTAGACATTTTAGAAAGTGGCATACATAAAAAGCAGACAGGTTTGCTTCATGGCATATAGGATATTCCATCTCAGCCAGTGAGAAATGTAGATCATCAAAAATATTATGTACATTTAGTATGGTTTTGAGGATATCCGTTGCCAGTTCGAAGTGCATGGTGTGGCTATCATCAGCTGATGGATCTATAATTAATGCAAATCGCTTTCTCTTGTTTAAGAAAAAGAATGACCAAGAAGAAGAGTTGTGGTGTATTGGCAGGATTATCTCGTTCCATCTGGCAAAGTCTTTGAAAGGGAAAGTTTCAAAGAAAATCTTGTAGTTGAGCAGTGTGTTGAGAACGAAGGTGGAGGAGATATGATAATTGATGAGAAAACAACCGAATTAAATACGACAGAGAAAATAGAGGTCATCAAAGAATTTTCAGAGGAGGAAAAACAGAGACGTCGACAACTAAAAGAAATGACAATTGAGAAACCAGACGAACCAGAAACCCAAGAGATTAAACAGGCAGAAACGATGGTAACGGAAGACCAAAACAAAGAAACACTAACGTTCGAAATGGATGAACTTGCACAAGAAACATTAGTACAAAAACTAGATATTGCACTCGAGAAAATGGAGCAAGAAGAAGCTCTAGAACAAGAAGAAGATCAATTATGAGAAAAAGAGGAAATTCTAAAGCAAGAAAAAGAACAATTAAAAAAGAAGGCACTAATACTAAAAATAGATGGAGCATTAAAGAATTTAGAACAAGAACAAGTGCTAGATCAAAAAATAGAATTATTGGCAGAGAAAGCCCTAGCACAAAAGATGGAGGAACCAAGATTGGAATTACAAAAAGATGAGCAGGAAGCATCGACGTCACAAGAAAAAGAAAAGATATCAGAACCAATAATAACAAAAAATCGAATCCAGAGGATACTGCTACAAAAAATAGAAACAAGAATCAGAAAAGAAAAGCCCACGTGGAGTGAAGAGCAAATTGAGAACAGAATAAAAAAAGATATGGTTTCAAACAAAAGGGCCAACAAAGATAATGAAAGAGGAGAAACAGTCGCATATCAATATGTTAAGACAAATACCAGACGACCAAACAGACGAAGACGAGAGTGAGATAAGCAGTCTGGGTGGAAAAATATTCCAATCATGTGAAGAGAATAAACCAAATAAAGATGAATCAAAATCAGAAATAGAAGAAATGGAAACGAACGTGCCAAGAGAAGATGAAACAGAGATATTAAAAGAAATCAACAAGATTGTAGAAGAGGTAGATCGAAACCAGATGTTCATAAACCTCAAAGACACAACAACGTATAGCAGAATAATAAAACTAATCGCCAAAGGATATCAACAAGATAATGGTAAATTCACAGCATCATGGAAAGATATGATAAAAAGGTATCAAGAAAACTTAAAAGAATACGATAGAGCGGAATATCAAGTGATTATCGACCTCCCAGAAATATCAAGACAAATAATAGCAACAAGAGGTGAAAGTACAAACGAATTATATGAATGGGTAGTGAAAACACTAGGACCCAGTTATAAAAATAGACCTCTATACCACCAGGGAAGAAAAATAAAGCGATACATACACCTCGCGGATGCTCTAATATGGCCAAATGGAATAAACGTGATAACCTTAAACAAGAGTGAAACCGAAGAAATGACAACGGAAATATGACAGAAAATTCAAACATTGTATATCAAAGAAATAAAACCCGGATTGGAAAAAGAGAGACAAAAAATAATGAGGCAAAACCAAATTAAAATGACGGAGCAAGCCATAGACCAAGCCAGAAAATATATTAACTGATTGTCTTTAACTAGACCGATTTCAATGAAAATGTTTGTAGAAGCTGTACGAGATACAGATATCATGAGATTCGATAACGAGAGAACAGATGAGTTGATAGCCAAATACGGAGAACATCAAAAAGACATGAGGGGAGACGAACCAATAAAGATAAAGATAAAATTACCCAATGATGAAACAAAGGAAATATCAGTAGACCACGATTGTCAAATGCATGAACTATACCGCCGGATAAACCAAGAAATCATTCAACCAATAATCGAAAGTAGTGACGACGGTATGGTAGAAGATGTGGCAATAATGTACCACAAACGACAAATCAGCCCGCGAGAACGAACCCCGATATACGAATTAGGTATATGGGAAGATGGACAAACCATCAATATCATAGCCATGGATGAACCCGAAAGGAAAAATTCGACAAAAAAGGAACAACAAATTCAAGAATTCCAAGAGGAAATGAAAAGAAAAATAGACCAAATATTAACCATCTACCAGGTATGGAGACAAGATACGAAGCTGAGTACAAAATGACAACCTATAAACGACTCGCGATGCCGATCAACACCATGGAAAAAGGTGTATGACGAAAATACAAAGGAGCGGAAATGGAAAACGGTGAGAACCGAACCGAAATGGAGAAAATACGTACCAGGAGAAGCGCCAGAAGACGCAGCTAATGAAACAACCGTAGAACTATACGAAGATGAGCCATACGAAGATTTACCAGATGAAATGATAAACGAAATCGAATGGCAACCAGAAGATGGGGAAATAAATGACAGAGCACGATTAGCCCCGTATACATTGAAAATACGTGGATGGGCAGAAAAGGTGAAGTTGGCGGAGGAGGAGAATACCATACAAATTACCATTTCACTAACAATTCTAAGGACGATCGTTGGATGACGACCTCAAAATCGGAATTACACCGATGCAATTGGGAGTAATAAATATACTAACAGTAGCAAAGATCGCAGGTAGAGAACTCAACAAGAGAGAAATTAAAACGAAAACGCCAATAGGACGACAATAAAGTCTAAATACGCCAGAAGTTCCACCTGCCGCAGATGAAGTAATCTTCATCACAACAGGAGATGAAGAGATACTGAATGATCTTAATGATATCGTAGATGAAGAAACAACCAGGAAAATACCGGAATCAAGAGATTTATTCATGACAGAAAACGAAAATGACATGACAACAGACGAACTGGACGAGCTAGTATGTAAACAGAGGAAATAATAGAACTAGACACTGAAGAGGAAAATAGAAAGAAAGAAAGGAGACGCCGAAATTCAACAGGAGACGAATGGGACAACTGGATAAATGAGCGAGGAGCTACAGCATCCAGAGATACGGCAAGCGAACAACCCAAACGAAAAGAAACAGGTACAGTAATGGAAAAGAAATCCAGAGGACGACCAAAAACTGACAAACCGGCTCCAGAAAGAAAAACCAAAGAACAAATGCAGATGGATTAATTGACAACGAAATTAAACAAGCTTAGCCAAGTAACAAAACAGTTACAAGGAAAATTAAAAGGGAAAGAACAAGGAGCAAAATGGATCAACAGACTAATAGCTGAAATGCTGGGATTAGCAAATCCAGAAATAAAAAGAAATTTGAAACTCAACAATATTGGAATAGAAGCAAAACAGCTTTGGGCAGCAATAAAGCCAATAATAAATAAAAGCCAATAATAAATAAAATAAGATCCGGAAGAATTACTATTGATAATAAACGATTTAACGAAACGATCAGACGATCCAAACAGATATTTGGTAGGAATGGCCTACCTGATGTACAATACGATAGCGATATACAGAAAACGAACTCCAAGATACAACCCAAACGGATATGAATTCGCAATAACAGATATCATCAGAAAAGTAATCGAACCATTCATCTTAACTCAAGGTGGATAGCAAGCTTTTATAAATTTGGTAAGCAAAGATGACCAAACGGAAATGATGCAAACAAAGTTGAAAGAGTTATTGACGGAATTTGAAACAACAATCAATGCAAGCGATCCAAGGACAGCTCGAAAGGGAATGAATGCAATCATCACCACAATACTCATATGGATGATGTGCACAAAAGGAGTGGAACCGTTTATGGTATATGACTGCAATAACATAAAGATTGGCGACAAGTACTCACTAAAAGAAACGGAAGAGTGCAAAGCTGCAAACCCCGGAAGATTGCAGACAACAGCTACAGCAGTATCATATAATGTATATCAAGAAGTAGACTTCATTAAAACAGAAATCAAAAAATGCTCAGTAACAAGGAAAATTGTAGCATTTCACTGAGGACATCATTCACATTCAACCATTATAGAAGCCGCAACGGAAACAACTGTGGTTTCGGTAACGCGAAGCGAATGTGAATAAGGATTTATGACAGGACGTATCCAAATAACCGGACGAATCCAAGTAGCAGCAGAAGAGGGAAAAATAAAAACTACCAGAGTATACGCTGCGGGAAGAATTACGGCTGGAGACGGAACATGCGAAGGTGGAGAGTACACTCTACTAAATCAATTAGTCAAAGGAGTAATAGTAATAGAAAGCTATCAAGTAAAGTTAGAGAAGTATCAAGGATATTTTGATCCAGACACTCAAGCAATGAAAAATACCCTCAATGCCTGGCAACAGACAGATCATGCAATACGGGGATGTCAACGATCGTATACCACGCCGATACCAGAACTTGTCGACTCACCCTACTAAAAAGCGCAATATTTGATGAAGTACAAGGACAAGTACACAGCGAAACAGAAACTAACACGCAAAAGAGGGCAATGGACGAATTACGGAGAACTGGAAAAATCGGAAAACCAACAATTACCACAACCATCGGATCAGAAGTTACGCCAACAGTTGTAATATCAACCGATACTACAATCGGAATGAGATTCATAAAAGGACGAATGGTGAGTAAGTGCGACGAAATGGTATCCGGTACGAACTACAAAGGAATATTTCTATCACGAACAATAATGCCAAATGCAAAAGCGCAAATAGACCCCAAGGATGTAAAACTGTATCTCTATATAAATAACAAGATGGATTTTTTATATCATAAAGGATTAGCATCAACAGAAAAAATATACTACGATTTAGTTAAAAATGATTGTATTTTGAACAGAGAAATACTGAAAACTAAATTAGCAATGGCAATCACAAATCCGGATAACGCAATTCCATTACTACCACTCCAAGAAGGATGTTTTGGAAGAATAGTCGGAGACAACAGACGACAATCAAGGAGGATCACAGATGCTAACTAAAGAACAGCTCAAACAATGGGAAAACCAGAAGACAAGACATAGCGAACATTACAACCATCCACCGCCAGTATATGAATGTCTGAAGAAAGCAGCAAAACCAGTAGAGAGAAATATGCCGGTGGAGAGACACGTGCCGATACCAAGACCAAGAACACTACGAAACATTTATCCAGCACCATACAAACCGAATTGGGCAGACTTGATACCAAGAACCAGCCAAAGATCGAGAAGTGTGGATCAAGATCCGGAAACACGAACCATAGCGATGCTACAAACATTAGCTGGACCAACGTTAACGATACCCATAGAAATAAATGGAGTAGAGATAAAAGCAATGATTGATACCGGAGCAAACATTTCAGCAATAAAAATGGATAAAATACCAGGAAGATTATGGCCATGTATTGAGGAAGCTAACATGGATGTAATAACCTGCAGCAAAGAATCAGTAGCAGTCATCGGGAAAATCTGGTCGATAATCGAATATAAAAATGTGAAAATCAATACTTATTTAGCAGTCATCAGGAGATTAAGCGCGGACTGCATAATTGGAACAGATCTCATGCCAGAACTACTAAAGGAAATAATAATAGATCTAGGATCCATGGAGTTGAGAGATAAAATCGGACGAATATGCATGTTGAAATCAGAAGTGAGATGCTCAGAGAAAATAGTAGTACCTGGACGTACACAAATGATCTGTTACGTAAAAGTGAACGAGGAAACCAGAGGTGAAATGATTTTCGAACCTAACCATAAATTTGAGAATAAGAGAGAACTGCCATTAGCCAGAGAAATAGTATATGTAAACGATAACAGTGAAATTCCAATCAACATTACTTATTTCGATGAAGAAGACAAAGTAATTTACGAAAACGAAAGATTGAGGAAACTAACACCGATGATGGACATTGAACTTTTCACAACGAAAATCGAGGGAACTGAGGAGGAACTATGGACAATCGAGAGTCAGCGACTAAACGAAACAGAGAAAGAACAACTACAAAAACTGCTAATGGAATTCAAAGATATATTTGCAGCATCCGACTTAGATCTCGGTACTAGTGACGTAGCACAACACACGATACCGTTGACAGATGATACCCCAATAACACTAAGGCCATATCGATTGGCAAAAGCTCAGAAATCCGTTGCAGAAAAAGAAATTCAAAAGATGTTAGACGCAGGAGTAATCTAACCAAGTTGCTCACCATGGCAATTCCCAGTGGTCATGGTGAAGAAAAAAGACGGAACACAACGATTCTGTATAGATTACCGACGACTCAATGCAGTAACAAAACGGGACACATACCCGTTACCAGACATAAATGAGATGCTACAAACACTACATGGAGCAGCTTATTTTACATCGCTAGATTTAAAAAGTGGTTATTGGCAAATAAAGGTCAAGGAGGAGGACCGAGAGAAAACTGCCTTTACAATCGAAAAAGACATATCAATTCAAGAAAATGCCTTTCGGATTAACTAGCGCACCAGCTTCATTTCAGAGATGTATGATTTTTGGAACTCACGGCATCAAACAATGTATGGTATATATTGATGATTTATTAATCTATTCTAGCACCTTCGAGCAACTTTTAAAAGATATACGAAACGTATTTTTCCGACTACGACAATGGAAGTTAAAACTAAAACCATCAAAATGTGATTGAGCCAAGGAAAAGGTCACTTTTCTAGGACACATCGTGTCGGCAAAAGGCAAAGAACCAGACCCAAGAAACATCGAGAAAATAAAGAATTGTCAAGTACCAAAAACAGTAACACAAGTACAAGAATTCTTAGGCCTATGCGGATATTATCGAAAGTTTATCAAGAGCTATGCAACCATCGCGAAACCAATACAAGAACTAACAAAGAAAGATATCCCATTCATATGGGAAAAGGAGCAACAAACAGCCTTCGAAACACTCAGAGATAAACTAATATCAGCACCAATACTCATACACCCAGATTTTAAGAAACCGTTTTTATTGGCAACAGACGCAAGCGGATATGCATCTGGAACATTCCTAGGACAATGGGACGATGAGAAAAGGGAACGAGTTATTGGATACTACAGTCGAACATTCAAGAAGCATGAAAAGAATTACTCAGTAACAGAAAGAGAGGCATTAGCAATAATACAAGCCATCAAACATTTCAAATACTTGTTATGGGGTCATGAGATATATATCACTACAGATCATCAACCATTAGTATGGTTAGGCCAACACAAAGAAGCCTCTAGTAGATTAATGAGATGGGCAATGCAGTTTCAAGAATACTCACCATATATCAAATTCAAATCATAAAAAGCCAACGCCAACGCAGACTGCATGTCAAGATTCGTATTTGAGGAACTAATGGACCACGACGTAAGACGGATCTGTATGATAATAGCAGAGGATATTGATTTCACGAAGCTGAAAAATGAACAGAAAGAAGATGAAGAATTGAAGACAATAATCGAATTCATGAAAACCAATGATATGAAAATCTTCGATAACAACAATAAATTAAGAGACCATATGGAAAAACACAGATATCGATATAGCATGGAGAAAGGATGGTTATTATTAATGGATGGCGAAAAACGACTCATGTGTTTACCAGAAAGCAGGCGAAAAGAAGTGCTAATGCAATATCATGACGGGAAGCTTGGAGGACACATGTCAGCAAAAAAGACAGAAGCAAGACTATGCCAAAAATACTATTGGCCAAATATCGGAGAAGATGTAAAAGGAAGGATAAAGAATTGTTTGACATGTGCAACCAGAAAAACCACAGGAAGTAAACTAAAGGCACCACTAAAGCCAATGCCGATTCCACCAGAACCTATGACGATGATTGCAATGGATCTAGTAGGACCATTGCCAGAAACCAACGACGGAAATATCTATATATTGGTAGTGACAGATTATTTATCAAAATTTCCGGAAGCATTCGCAATACCAGACCAGAAAGTCAGAACAATAGCGAGAATTCTAGTAGAGGAAATATGTTGTAGATATGGAACGCCCAAACAGATCCTAACCGATCAAGGAACCAATTTTATGAGCGAAATCATATAGGAAGTAACGAATTACTTCAGAATTGCGAAATTGAGAACATCGCCTTACCATCCACAAACAAACGGACAAACCGAACGATTCAACGGCATACTAATAGAGATGATGTCAAATTATGTAAGTAGACACCAAAAAGATTGGTTCTAAAATGAGACCATTCAAACTGATGTACGGCAGAGAATCCAACATGCCAATAGACTTAGAATATAAACCGCCGATATCACAATATATGGAGATTGACGATTATGTAACGGGATTCAAGAAACGAATGCAGGAAATCTGGAAAACGGCAGGTATGAATATTAGATTTAATCAAGAAAGTTACAAAGAGTTACATGATAAAAAACGAGACGTACGCGAACATAGCTTTCAGGTTGGAGACTGGGTAATAATCGCAACACCAGAAATCATTCCAGGAGTCGCCAGAAAGTTACAAAGGAGTGGTAAAGGACCATATGAAATAATGTACGTAAATGAAAAACAATGAAATGATAAGAGAGTAATGGGAACAACAGACAGAACAACGAATAGTAGATCCTGAAGGTAATGACAAACCTTACAAAGAAAGGGAAGAAGAACTAATGAAGGAATCCATTCAAAATCAAACTAGAATTATAAATCAAAGAAAAGAGATCCGAATGTTAGAACAAGACAAACAAGATAAACAAAACGAAATTGAGAAATTACGAGAGATAATAAAACACAAATAAACAGAAATACGAGAGGAAGGGGAAGAAACTTATAGACTTTTAACCCAAATGGAAGAGGAAGTAGGACAAATGAGAACCCGATACCGAGAGGAAATGACCAAGAAAATGAGAGAAAAGCAAGCCAAAGAAGCGGCAAAGCGCCAAGCATCATACTGGAAAACGAAATGGCAAGATCTAAAGGAGCGCACCAGGAATGATGAGGATTCGCGCACCAGATATTATACGCAAATGATAACAGAAGAGGAAGACCGAACGAGAGCCTACAAAGCCAAGTGGGAAGGCGCGAAGATAGAAATTAATAAACTGAGAAATCAAGGGCTAAAACCATCAAGGAAAATAAGAGAGCCCAAAGATGATAGACAAGAGAGACTGATGACCCAGATAACGGATCAAGCAAGAAAATGGCGGATAGAATGTAGAATATTTGAAGACGCCAATGCAAAACAGTTTGATCACATAGTAAAACTAGAGCACGAAATAGTATTTCAGCAAACCAGAATCAAAGAGAAGTTACTGGAACAAGAAAAGACCCTTGAACAAAGACAGATACAACAAATAAAAACGGAAAATAATGAAAGCTGGATTAAATTAGAAGCAAGAAAGTGGAAACAGCAATACCAAGAAGCCAAGAAAGAAGTAAGACGATTACCCGAGAAGTAGCTGAATACCGAAGATTGTGAGCTATGGGAGCAGATCGAAGAGCAGAAACATACACTCGATGACTACAGTAACCAAATCCAAACATTGAAATTCAACGAACGAATTAAGCAGAATACAGTAAACAGGCTCAGAAAAAACGAAACCAGCCACAGAAAATGGATCGATCAATTAAACCAGAAAATACTAGAAACACTAAATTAACTAACTGACGAAAAACGACAGAAACAATAGTTAGACGAGAGAATAACAGAACTCCAACAGGATGTGAATGGACATCGAGGAGTAGTAGTATATAAAGAAATCCAGCTGAGACACCAACTCGAAGTCAATGAACAATTGAGAGGACAAGTCGAAGCGGAAATAAAAACGATAAAACAAGGGTATGAGGAAAACGAACAGAACCTGAGAAAAGAGATTGAAAAGTTGAAAGCGTTGGAAAATACGCAGAATCTAGAAACGCAAGTGGAAGTGCTGACAGAAAATGTGGAATACCTCACCTATCTATTAGATGAGGAGATTCAAATATCAAATACCCTGCGGGAGGAGGTAACCACACTGCAGAACCGACCACCAATCCTGCTCGTACCTTTGTACCCAACAGAAATGCCAGCCCAAGTCCCCGCAGAACCCGATGAAGGATTTGGGGAGGCGGATGAAACGATCGTATAATTGAAAAAGGAAAAAATTGTAAAAAGTGTAAAAAGATAAAAATAATAAAAATGATAAAAACAAAATTGTAAAAAGCTAAACCAATGTATATTTAGTATGAACTCGAGCGAAACAGAAATTCAGATGAATCTAGAAGACGGAGAATGTCTACCAAACCCAATTCAACTAGTGCAACCAATCGAACAAGATCCATTAAAGTATTATAGTAAAAAGTGGAGAGCCGAAAGAAAAGAGTGGCGAGAGATAGTAGAGGAACAAGAATCAGAAATCGCCCGAATAAATCAACAACTGATACAATCAATGCAGTTAGTTAATACAGTGAAACAGAAACTGACAACCAGAATAGGAGATAACAGAGATCAAAAGAAAGAAAACGAGCAGTTGAGACGAGAATTAGCCGAGATAAAAACCCGTGTAGTCCTTGAAGATTACTGGAAAACAGAAGCGGAGAGGATGAGAGACAGTAGAAAAAGCGAACAGAGATATGTAATACAGCTGGAAGAGAGCTGTAAAGAAGCCAGAGAAATAAAAAAAAATCACCAACAGACTCAAGATGAAATCAAATCGTTAAAAGAACAACTCCAGGAATCGAAATGAAAGTTCGAAAAGCAGACAATCAAACGAGTCAACTACAAGCGCCAATTCAAAAGAAAACAAGCGAAGGAAAGAAACCTTCGAATGCAAATCCACAGCCAGCAAAAGATAATTAACTCTCAAAACTAACTGAGCGATTAATAAAAGCCCAAGTCCTGATAATGAGATTTTCAGAAAAAAGGACTAAAGAGGAGTGCGAGATACACTCAACCACAGAAAATAACGTGCAAGTTGCTATAAAATAATTCACACTCAAAGTTCACTTAAACTACTGAGGAAACTAACCAGTGACCCATTACCAAGACAGCTGAATTTAGTAGCGTAACAAAGTTGTGTAGAGTAAATGAAAGTAGAGATAGTTTTAAATTGGAAATTTAAAGAATATGCTACTTGACAACCTGGAGCGAAGCCAAATAACTAAATTGTGCCAACAAATCACTAGTTAAGCTAAAATGTTACTTGGGGGATCAGATGCTACGGTGGATTAACAACGGATTATGATTACCCTTCAGTTTTAACACAGAAATGTTCCATTACAAATAGAGACTTGACAAAAATCATTTAAGGGAGATCGAGAACAAAATTTCTGAATAAATAATGAAGTAGAATTTAAAGTGAATCTATTTCCTCACAAGCAATGCAAAACCATAATATTACAATACTAATCAGTAAGTGGATGCATCAGAACCCATCGCCCTAAAATCAGACATGACAGATTCTTTATTTGTTTGAGCTAAATTGAAGTTCCAAGATAGCATGGAATAGGAGTCACTTCTTTGAGTCATATATGTAACAGTACCATACTTACCAGGTTGCAAGTTAAGGATTTATTCAAGCTCACTTTTCATGTTAGACTATAGCAAACCGACTGAAATCAGGCTGGGTAAGAGCGGAATCCACCGAATAAGGCCGTGAACTTTGCAGTCAGGTAGAGAATAGGCCATGAATCCCTTGATGAATGTACCTGGAGTTCTGAAGGTAATTGTAAATTTCTCGGCGTTATAAAATTTAATCGCACTAGTAAAATTTAACAATCAAATTTATCCAAATAAAAACTGAATCAATAGAGGAAAAGATGAATTTAATCTCTTGACAGCAATCCACCGACAGACTCTTGGTGGCAAAGCCAGAGCATGATCATGCTTCGAGAATGACAAGCTGTGTGGATAGGGGTCGCCAATTAATTCTGGCGTGGTCCATTTTTAACCTAGTTTGAGTAGAAATACTGTTGGCGTTTCAATTTGTAATGCCTGCCTAAACATTTAAGCGGTTATTCAAATAATGATGAAGAATTTAGTAAGATTAATTAATTGAGTCATTCTTCAATAATATAGAAATAAAAATGATTTAAGTCTTAACATAATAAGGATTAGTTAAAATATACTTACTCGTTGAATTTCGACCACTTGAAAGCATTACTCTAAAATAAGAAAGATATTTTTGAATCTGTAAGTAGGTGTCCATTTTTGCAATCTCTTTCAATCTATCCACAAATGAAGAAGACAACAGTGAAATTAATTTTACTATACTTGATACGATCAGGATAAACACGGCCTATACATGTGTATATGTATATCCAAATATGCGAATGTTGATGCACGATTTTATGCAAATACTTAAAACAATCTGTATAAGCAATCAATAAATTGAAAATTAGAAAAACATGAAAATAGTAACCTATCCTGACAAGTGACTATTGAGTTATCAGCGCACGGTATTCATTGACGTGGAAGATTGAATGAATCTAAAGCGGTACAAATCAGTAGTGTTAAAAATCACTAATGACATTAGAAAAATGATAATAATAATAATAGTCACTTTAACAATAGAAATGATAACAATGAAAATAATAATATCGATAAAATAATAATAGTGTTCAGGACATAACACAATGACTGGAATAAGACAAACATTTATTTTCACTAAATATGGCACACCAAAAGTGCATAATAACAAGCTATGAATGTCAACATGAATAAAAAGTAAAAGTAAGAATAGATACCAGTGCAACAAAAATTTACAATAAGAATAATAATGAAACTCAACATAACAATGATAATGATATAATAATAGTAGTAATTCTAATGATAATAATTATGATAATTTTGATAATAATAATGATACTAATGAAATTAACCATAATGGTAATAATATTAATAATAATAGCAATTATATACATAATATGATGTAATAACTAGCGATAATAATAACATTAATAATAATAATAATAAAAACAAGAATAGAAGTAATAAGAATATTAGAAGCAGCAAAAATGATCTTTACAAGAGTAACCGTATATAATGAGAATGATAATAATAATTTGGATGTTAATAATAATGATATTAATCAAAATGATAACAAAAATAATTTCGATAGTAATGGTGGGTTACAGGGTTTCAAATCTTGCTTATCCTCCCGGTGACCCTAGTAACGCCATACAAAATGATACTGACCGCCACTTGGCACCCGTTGCTAAGCAACGTTGGTAATGTGTTCAAGTGGTGGATTGCCCGCAAAAATTGAGTACCATGTGCTAGTACTATAGTTGCTCGGACAACCCTCGGGTTCACGAGCTGTCGATAGAAGACCTATGCTCGCTTTGCTCTGTCCCTCATGATCATTCAAGATTAGGTCTTAATTGACTGTGGAAAACTGAGACGTAATAAGGTTACTTGTGACAATACTGACATGCAATTTCAAAAGAAACGACTCAACTAAGGCTAAAACTACTCTATTTGAATCAATCACATGTGGAATATCTACTGTTTGACGTTTTGAAGTTGCGTTGCTCGACGTCGGGCACGTTCCTTACGTCCCGGTCGACGATTGTTGATGGGTTGTTCTGTTGGCTTGGTGGTTGTCTGCGGCATTTGGGTTGGGGCGAAGATGAGCGGGTAAGTTACCGCTTCACCTTCCCGGCATACCGCTAGGGCGACTTCGAGTCCCCGAATCTGCGTGCGCAGACTCCGATTGAGCTGGCGTTCTTCGGCCCAGCCCTTTTGAGCTGCGGTGAGTCGTTGGTAGAGTATCTTCGTCCGTTTAGGGTCTAAACAGGTCGCCTTGGCCTGCTGCACCTCGCGAGTTAATTGCAGGACCTGACTGAGTAGCTCTGCATTCGTCTGCCTCGCGCGGTCCAATTCAGATTGTAAGATTTGTAAGGAAGACATTACTACAATCAAATAGATGAGGTTAAGTTATTATTGATCAAGTTATATAATTGTTTATTTCGTTAAACAAAACACGAATAACTCTAGTTATAAGAAAAGAAATAACAAGTAAAGTTCTAATATTTTCAATCAGTTACTACATAAAGTCTGTCATTGTTGGTTTACTCGTCCGGACAATATCTCTTCAGGCTCCGTTTGAGAGCCTCAACGGTATAGGGTCTTCTGGTGTCTCGTACTGGATGAGGTGGATAGGCGACCGCAAATCGCCCGGCAAGGATGTCTTCGACCACGTTCGCAAGATACATCCTTGCCTTAACCACCTGTAAATCTACCTGCTCCTGCACCCTTTCCCATTGGGTGAGGAGCTCCTGTGCGTGCAGGTAGGTCTCTGCAGCTGGATATTGCCGTTCCGAGAGACATGATCGTTGCAACTGGTTGAGCATCCTCGTGGTCGGCGGGACTCCTGCCTGTTCCTGTCTGGTGGTCTCTCGACGGGTAGTTCGTTTGGGCGACATGTCTAAACATTACTGTTATTAGGTTCGCTTGATTTATCATTCTAAGTTATTAGCAAGAGGATAGTGTCTGTGGTACTAGTAAGGGCGTCATATACGTGACCATTGCCTTCCTTCACGCGATGGAATATTAATAAGCAGGTTGGGTTACCTCGTGGGTCTGGTCCTCTAAAGTGCACTCCTCTATATGGAAAGTATATAAGTATATGATTAAACATATGGATGGGGTAACCTGATGTTTCACTTATTCGATATATGCGTTAACATGAAAATTGTCCATGTAGGCGGATACTCGTGCATTGATTTAAGGGAATCTGTACATTGATTTAAAGTTTATTTACTAACTTTAATTACAGTTGTTCGAACTTTAAGATTAGGCCGGATGTTGATCCGAGATAACTTAGTCGCGTGCAGGTGTATCCTGGTGGGCGAACGATTTCCGGCGGATTTTACCATTACCACTTAAGCGGTTGACTAAAGGTGAATTACATTGTTTACATCCGGTGATTGTATTATTCGTGTCATATTTTCAGAATTACTGGTCAAATGTTCGCCTACACTCGATTATCTCCATTTCCGGTAAGTTATTTCGTTGACTAGTTTAAATGTACTTTATTAGCAAATTTTAGGAGGACTTCTACGCTTACCGAGTTTTCTAAATAGATGCGATACCCTTCCGTTGGAATAACTTCGCTATGTGGAATTTAATGTGATATTAATACCAATTTTCGCTCATCTTAAACTTTGGTTTTTTCAATGATATTAATTTAATTTACGTAAATATTCATTCACTTTACCACTAATCAATTTGCTATAAATCCTGAATTTACGATAATTGATGAAACCTATTTTATAGATTTATGAATAATTCTAGTTAAGAGATTATATTATCGACATCTGTTACTCCGATTTCTAATAGTCTTCCCTAAGGCTAATTGGATCAATTATTACTCTAGCCCACAAAGTTATTTTAATGCTAATAGTTTTAAATCTGTGTATTGAGTTTTACCTTAATTTACATCGAAAATTACTTGACTAAAGAAACTGTCTTACGGTTGTTCAATCCATCTGTAATTCTAATCTTTGATCCTCTAATCATAGTTCATTAAGGAGCTTATGTTATTCATCCTTATTCCATACTTTACCTTACCAAAACTAGATTATTTGGGTTTTACGCAATAGCTATTTGGACTAATTTAATCATCTCAATTGTCACCAATAAATTGATTCAATTTAATCAACGATATTTTTATTTGTATTCATTTTATTTTTAATCGATAATTTAATCTAAATACTGGGATTGCTCAATCACTTCTTCAATTTTATCAAGATGAATTAACAGTGAATTATGTAGTGTTACATTAATTTGAATCAGTAAGTTGGTTAAGGGATTCCATACTTTTATTCGAGAATCGTTCTACGTTTAATGGATACATTTCTTTATTTGAAATCAATGAATTCGATTCTTAATTGCTTCCATTTTTATCGGGGGTTGATCAGATCAATACATTACTCGTTTTTACTCAAAGATCATTTTACTTTTATTGAGATGAATTATAATAATTTAATTGATGAAATTATTTGTCATTACCCTAATTTTAATCAATAATTTACGATCATTATGAATTATCTTTACTGAAATTTTAAGCCATAAAACACTTTACTTTAATTTTTATCAATAATCGCAATTTAATCGCATTCAATGATTCCCAATAAATTTTATTTATTTCAAAATGTTAATCCAAAATAGTTATAACAACGATTTCAGTTAATTTAACCCAAGTACCCTTTCCCTTTAATAGGCCTTAGACGCATATTGTGTTCATATTATATTTATTGAGTGCCCACTGGACTACTCGGTGTGATAATTTTAAGCCGTGTGTAATATAAATTTAGGTCGATTTTACAGAATTGAGAAACGAGGAAGCAGCCAGAGACTTCTTCCTTATTTCTCGCTTCAGCTATAGGGATAATATTGACGTTACGACCGCTGCGTTGCGCACGCTGAGTCTTCACGGGTACATATCATTGGCGATTTTCCACGCACTTACATGCCTCTGTACTATGTAGATTTTATTTACTTGCGTTATGTGTCGGCTGTGGGCCGGAAAAATTTCGACATTAAAATTTATAAAAGCATATAAAATAAGTTAGATATATGTAGAACAATTTAAATATATTAATAATATTTATTAATTAGGACAAAATAACAGAATTACCCTTCATAACCATTCCAAAATTTTCACATAATAGCATAAAATATTATAACAGAAAGCATAAATGCCTCTCTCCCCACACCGCCGTCAAGCAGAGCTCTACAGAGATGCTATGAACGTGATGTGGAAAGAGGGCTCTAACATAAATATTTCTCACCTAGAATAATAACTGTAAATTCGAAATAGCTTCAAACAATTTTCAAAAATAGTTAAAACAAATTCTCGAAGTGGTTTTCAAGACTTGAAAATATGGTTAAGTTAAATGTGAAAATGGATCAGTATTTATACCTATTTGTATGACGTGTGAAATTTGATGCAGTAAAACAAAATTCGACCTTGTTCTTTTCTAGCAAATTCTATTATTTAATTTTAATATTTTTTGATTTATTTTTATAATTTTTTTATTTCGAATTTTTATTGAATTATTACTAATTCAAAATTTTCGATTTAAATTTCATTTTAATGAACTTTAATTGATTTTTTTCAATTTCGTCGAATTTGTTGTGTTTTCTTGTTATATTTGTGTTGTATCGTGCGAATCTTGGTGCATTTTGTTAATATTTTAATTTATTTTTATGTTTATTAATTTATATTTAATTCTTTTATTTCTCAGATTTTATGTGGTTTAATTGGTGTTTTTCAGGTTTATTTTAAATTGCGTGTTGTATCTGCGTGTGTGTTTCTGATCCATTTAAACATTTTTCAAGGCCGTTTACGTTCTGGCCCAACAGTAATAATGTTGTATAAAATAATAATGGACGATAATAATATAATAGTAGTCATAATCAAAATTTCAATAACTAATCATAATAAGGCTCGTAACAATTATAATTGGGATAACAACCACTTGGTGGGTTTCTGGGTGTTGATATTTTGAAACTATATGGCTGTTACCCAGACAACCCATACAAATATCTCTCGATTACCACTCGGCTCCCGTTGCTAAGCAACGTTGAAACTGTGTTTGAGTGGGTGGATCGTCCGCAAAAACTGAGCGCTATTGCTAATGCTATAATTGACCGAACGATCCATGGGTCCAACGAGCTGCCAATAGAAGGCCTACGATCGATTTCGATTTTTATCTCCCATTATTCTCCTATATATGTATTATATGTATTACCTTTATTAATTGTTACTACTATTACATTTATTATTATTCTTATTACTACCATTACCATTATATTTATAATTATTATTATTATTATTATTATTATTATTATTACCATTATCCTTACTGTTATCATTATTATTATCAAGTTTTTAGTAGGGAATCCGTCCTTATTCCTCAGTTTTATAAAATATTTTACTTATATAAAAAATTAGCCGTAATCCATCCGTATTTAACAGTTTTCAATAAAGAATTTTTGTTAATTCGAAAATTTTTAGCAGCGTTCAGCCCTTGTTTGACGGTTTTATCAGATTATCATACCAACAATTGAGCCGCGCTCCACCTTTTCCTTACAATATTTGCTGAAGTATTTTAATTAATTCGGAAAATTTGAGCGGCGTTCCGCCCTTATTTTACGGTTTTATCCGGAGATCATATCAATTATTGAACCGTATTCTACTTTTACTTTACTATTTTTGATAAGAATTTTAATTGATTCGGAAAATTTGAGCAGCGTTCCACCCTTATTTTCCGTCTCAACTGAAATAATTTACTTAATTCTTAGATATTATTTAAAATTTTCTTTTCATAATTTTGGTTGTTCGGATTAATCATTTTCCGATGGCTATTCATTTTAACTATTGCAACGATTTCTCAATTTTCCTCGCTACCCTTTCCCTCTCTTTGTACTTAAAATCTATGTATGTTCATGTCATATTTAATGAGTGCCCACTGGACTACTCGGTGTTAGTGATCTTGAGCCGAATGTTGTTAAAAAGTTTATGTCGATTTTATCGAAATTAAGTGCAAGAATGTTGAGCCAAAAGACCCATTCTCAAGCTACTCTCTTTCGCTATTTAATTCAATGATTTGACGTTTGGGTTCCTGCGTTCTCACGCCGGAACCTTCACGGACACGACTGTTAGCGATTGTGCACGCACTTACACAGTCGATAGTTATGTAGTAAGTTGATATCTTGTATGATGTATCGGCTGTGGGCCGAAAAAGAAATAAATAAATAAGTTTTACCGTATTAGTTGAGTAAAAGTTTCAATACACAAGATTGTGGCTTTAAAATATATATTTGGCATACATAAATTCATCCCTTTGCATAGTAACAATCATAAATTGGCAAAAATCATCTTGTCAATAGTTCATAACGTTTCGCAAATTTTCGCAATGGCAAAAATAAACTGGCAGAAAATCAATAATATTTCATAAATTTTCGTAGTATCAATCAAACAAATTGGCATAAAATCATCATTAATTCATCATGTAGATCAATACCCGTGCATTATCCGAGAGTTGACGTGTTCAGTCAAAACACTTATCAGTGTTAATTGCCTGAATGTACGGCTTTCATCCAGCTATGCACATCAAATCGAGATCCACCAGAGATTTTTTCTCTGAAAAAATAAGACTGAAAATTTGTGAAAACACATTGGTATATATACCTATAACTTGGCCTTAACCTTGCGTGTTAATTTTATTGCGATTAAACAAAATTCCACCTTGAAATTATTTGTGTTATCTAAATTAAATTTTTATTAATTTCTTAATTTAAATTGGTAATTTATTTTTAACATTTTTAAATAAATTTATTCAGCTAAAAATATTTTATTTTTATTCATTTAATTCATTAAATTGAAACTTCAAAATATATTTAACATAAAAATCAATCGAAAAATACTTACAGCTAAAGTTCAAATTTCAAAAATCAAAAATTTTATAAGTTTTAAAAGTTCAAATTGGTCTAAACTTGGTTAAATATTGTTGGGCCAGAACGTAAACGGCCTTGAGGAATGTTTTAATGGATCAGTAACACACATGCAAACATAACATGCAAATTTAAATAAACCTATTAAACACCAATTAAACCCTATAAATTATGAGAAAAAAGAGAATTAAAAAATAAATTAATAAACATAAAAATAAATTTAAATAATAACAAAACGCACCAAGATCCGCACGATACCAACACAAATATAACAAGAAAACACAACAAATTCGACAAAATGGAAAAATTAATAAAAGTTCATTAAAATGAAATTTAAATCGAAAAATTTGAATTAGTAATAATTCAATAAAAATCTTAAATAAAAAATTATAAAAATAAATCAAAAAATAATAAAATTAAAGAATAGAATTTACTAGAAAATAACAAGGTCGAATTTTGTTTTACTGCATCAAATTTCACACGCGAGAAAAATAGGTATAAATACTGATCCATTTTCACATTTAACTTAACAATTTTTGAAAATTGTTTAAAACCATTTTCGAACCAACCACTTTGAAATTTACTTTTCAATCGTTTTGAAAATTATTTTAAAAACTATCTCCAAGTCAATTTTCGATTTTTTAGGTGAGAATTATTTATGGTGGAACCCTCTTTCCACGTCACGTTCATTGCATCTCAGTAGAGCTCTGCTCGGCGTCGACGTGGGGAGAGAGGTATTTTGTTTTATGCTATGCTATGTTATTTTATGATATTTTATGGATTGTCAACGATAGGTAATTATGTTATTTTTGTTCATAATTAATAAATATTATTTATATACATAAATTGTTCTATATGTTTTCGTAAACTAAATTAAACTGTCGAAATTTTTCCGGCCCACAGCCAATACATAACGCAAGGAAGTAAAATCTACATAGTGCAGATGCATGTAAGTGCGTGGAAAATCGCCAATGATATGTACCCGTGAAGACTCAGCGTGCGCAACGCAGCGGTCGTAACGTCAATATTCATCCCTATAGCTGAAGCGAGAAATAAGGAAGAAGTCTCTGGCTGCTTCTTCGTTTCTCAATTCTGTAAAATCGACCTAAATTATATTACACACGGCTTAAAATTATCACACCGAGTAGTCCAGTGGGCACTCAGTAAATATAATATGAACACAATATGCGTCTAAGGTCTATTAAAGGGAAAGGGTACTTGGGTTAAATTAACTGAAATCGTTGTTATAGCTATTTTGGATTAATATTTTGAAATAAATAAAATTTATTGGGAATCATTGAATTCGATTAAATTGAGATTATTGATAAAAGTTAAAGTAACCATTGATTGTAAAAGTAAAGTGTTTTATGGCTAAAAATTTCAGTAAATATTGGGTAAAGATAATTCATAATGATCGTAAATTATTGATTAAAATTAGGGTAATGGCAAATAATTTCATCAATTAAATTATTATAGTTCATTTCAATAAAAGTAATCTGATCTTTGAGTAAGAACGAGTAATGTATTGACCTAATCAAAAATCAACCCCGATAAAAATGAAAGCAATTAAGAATCGAATTCATTGATCCCAAATAATGAAATGTATCGATTAAAAGTAAAGTAATTCTCGAATAATAGTAGGGGATCCCTTGGTTAACTTGTTGATTAAAATTGAGATAACGACACGAAATTCACTAATAATTCATTTTGATAAAATTGAAGAAGTGATTGAGTAAAATCAAGTGTTTAGATTAAATTATTGAGTAAAATTAAATTGAATATAAATAAATATATCCTCGATTAAATTGAATCAATTTATTGGTGACGATTGAAATGATTAAATTAGTTCAAATAACTATTGAGTAAGACCCAGATAACCTAGTTTTGGTAAAGTAAAGTGTTGAATAAGAATAAATAATATAAGCTCCTTAACGAACTATGATTAGTGGATTAAAGTAATTCCTAGATTAAAGGTAGAGATGAATTGAATAACCGTAAGACAGTTTCTTTAGTAAAAATCCAGTAATTTTCAATGTAAATTAAAGTAAAACTGGATTCACTGATTTAAAACTACTAGCATTAAAATAACTTTGTGGGCTAAAGTAATAGTTGATCCAAATAGCCTTAGGGAAGACTATTAGAAATTGGAATAACAGATGTCGATATTTATTACGGATAATACAATCTCTTAATTAGGACTAGAATAATTTATAAATTTATAAAAAGGGTTTCTTCAATTATCATAAGTTCAGGAATTGCAGCAAATTGATTAGAGGTAAAGTGAATGAATATTTACGTAAATTAAATTAATGCAATTGAAAAAACCAAAGTTTAAGATAAGAGAAGATGTGTATTAATATCACACTATTGAACATATGAAGTTCCACATAGCGAAATTATTCCAACAGAAGGGTATCGCATCGACTTGGAAACCTTGGTAAGCGTAGAAATTTTCCTAAAATTTGCTAGTAAAGTACATTCAACTAATCAACGAAATAACTTACCAGGATTGAGATAATCGAGTGTAGGCGAAACAGTTGACCAGTAATTCCGAAAATACGACACGAATAATACAATCACCGGATGTAAATAATGTAAATCACCTTTAGTCAACCGCTTAAGTTGTAATGGTAAAATCCGCCGGAAATCGTTCGCCCACCAAGATACACCACGTACAACTAAGTTATCTCGGATCAACATCCGGTCTAGATCTCAAGGTTCGAATTGACCGTACACGGAGTTGGTGAACAAACTTTAAATCAATGTACAAATTCTCTTAGGTCAATACACAAGTATCCGCCTACATGTAAAGTTTTAATGTTAATAGACATAGATTGAATAAATTAAATATCAGGTTATCTCATCCATATGATTAGTTATATTATTATATATATTTCCCCTATAAAGGAGTGCACCTTAAGGAACCAGACCCGCAAAGTAACCCAACCTGCTTATTAATGTCCCATCGCGTAAAGGAAGGCAATGGTCACGTGTATGACACCCTTACTAGTAACATAGACACGATTTGCTTGCTAATAACTTAGACTGGTGAATCAATCGAACTTAATAACAGTAATGTTTAGACATGTCGCCCAAACGAACTACCCGTCGAGAGACCGCCAAACAGGAACAGACAGGAGTCCCGCCGACCATGAGGATACTCGACCAGTTGCAACGACCATGTCTCTCGGAACGGCAATATCCAGCTGCGGAGACCTACCTGCACGCACAGGACCTCCTCACCCAATGGGAAAGGGTGCAGGAGCAGGTAGATTTACAGGTGGTTAAGGCAAGGATGTATCTTGCGAACGTGGTGGAAGACATCCTTGCCGGGCGGATTGCAGTCGCCTATCCACCTCGCCCAGTTCGAGACACCAGACGACCCTATACAGTGGAGGCTCTCAAACGAAGCCTGAAGAGGTATTGTCCCGAAGAATGAAAGCAACAATGATAGACTTTATGTAGTGCTTGAATTAAAATATTAGAAACTTGTGTGTCATTATTTTTTTCCTTCTTATAGCTAGAATTATTCGCGATTTTGTTTAACGAGATAAATGATTATCTGACTTAATCAACAGTAAATTAAAATAATCTATTTGATTGTAGTAATGTCTTCCTTACAAATCTTACAATCGGAACTGGACCACGCAAGACAGACAAACAAGGAATTACTCGCCCAGATTCTTCAATTAACCCGCGAAACGCAACAGATTAAAGCAACCTGGATGGAACCAGAAAAGGTAAAAACACTGTACCACCGCCTGACCGCAGCACAGAAAGGCTGGGCAGAGGAGCGGCAGCTCAACCAGAGCCTGCGCACGCAAATTCGGGGACTCGAAGTCGCCCTAGCAGTCTGCCGGGAGGGGGAAGCGGTAACATATCCGCTCGTCTTCGCCCCAACCCAGATGTCGCAGAAGAACACCCAACCAGTGAAACAATCTACCCTTCCAGCCAACAATCGTCGGCCGGGACGTAAGGAACGGGCCCGACGTCGAGCAATCCAGGTTCAGAATCATTAACCTGTAAACATTGCGCGCGTTGCTAAATAAATAGAGTAGTCGTGTTCTTAATCAATTTGTTCCGTTGATATATTTATATGCCAAACATTCGTATCATGTTACTCAACCTTAATTTCATCTCTCCGCAGGCAGATAAGAACCTAATCTCGAATGATCATGAGGGACAGAGCAAAGCGAGCATAGGTCTTCTATCGACAGCTCGTGAACCCGAGGGTTGTCCGAGCAACTATAGTACTAGCACATGGTACTCAATTTTTGCGGGCAATCCACCACTTGAACACATTACCAACGTTGCTTCGCAACGGGTGCCAAGTGGCGATTAGCATCATTTTGTATGGCGTTACGGGGGCAACCACCGGTTAGTTCAAACAAACAGTGAAACCCTGTAACCCACCAATATTATGAAAATGGCTAATGTATTTATACTATTTTCGTGCATGTGTGTGACCAATCAGAGTATTTTGAGTCTTTTTCGGCTATTTTTCGGGGGTTTTTCTTGTTTTAATTTTTATTTTAAATCTTTTATTTTTCTCCTTATTTTTCTCTATTTTTTTGATATTATTTTCCTAATATTTCGTAACTCTTTAATTTTTTATTGTTTAACCATTCTTTTTGATTGTTTCTCTTTTTACCCTTTGTTATTTAAATTTTTGGTCGCCGCTTCCGCCTATGTATTTTCTAAACCTTCTTTTTCAAGGTTTTGGCGGTTTTATATTTTTACTTTATTTTTCTATGTATATTGCGTGCGAAATTTATTAATTATTTGTTTTACTTAATTATGTTATTTTTTATTTTGTTTTATTTAATGTTTTTTATTATATTTTTAATTTCTATTTGCGGTGCGTGCTTGTTTTATAATAGCCATTCTCATAATTTTTCAACATGACTTTTTCACAGTCATTTTATTTTGTTTTAATGATGGCTTATACCCCAACAATATTCTCTCAGATTTTAAAATGTTTAGTTGGTGTTGTATATTGTATTTTAAGTTATCTTGGTGCTGTATTACTGATGCATTTAAACAATTCTCAAGGCTATTTGTGTTCTGGCCCAACAGATTGTATATCAGGAATTCAAGATCAGACAGTCCACGAACCCCACACTTTGCAAACTTATTTGATGTCCAGTGCATCAGGATAAGTGTATAACAGTGTTAATTTAACATTGTTTTTTAAACTTACTTGGCGCTCAGAGTAATCTGAGCGCCTCCCGGCATAATACTAATAGAGCCATTATCTCGAAACTAGTATACTATTAGGAAATGTACTGTATATCACTTAATGTATCGTAAATACCATTTTATTAATATTCAAATAATAATCTTGATAATGCTGTAGTCATCATGTTTTCAAGTAGATTTAATAATTAGCCAAATTAAATTAAACTATTCTTGAAATGACTGTTTAAATACTCAAATAATATTGTTGGGAAATTTGAATGTCATTATTATATATATATAATCTAATATAGTATTAATCTATTTCTGTTATATAATGTTTGATTATTTAAAATGTAAATATGTTTCTAAATTGGCTAGATTTTTTAGCAAAGGAGCGGATAGTAACGTAGAAATTAATTATTGTTTTTTAAAATTTAATACATCGGTTAGGTGTGGCTTAGTCGGCAATTAAGTGACCCTTACGTGAAAAGATCACGAATTGAAAGTTTCAGATGTCGTAGTGCATTTAAATTGATTGAATTAGACACTAAATATAAACTTTTATATCCCGGTATTACTGTTTTAGATTGTGGCGCTGCTCCCGGATCATGGTCACAAGTAATCTCAAGGAAATGCTTTGTGACTAATTCCGGTTATTGAACATAAATTAAATATAACCAATAACTTAACTTTTCGTTACAGCTTCCTCTCTTGCTATAGCTATTGACAAAAATTTTTTCCAGCCAATTGAACATATAATTTGTTTATCCGAATGTGATATAAATTCAGATTCCACTATTAGTTTAATGAAAGAAAAATTAGGTACAAGAAAATTTAACTTGGTTCTCAGTGATATGGCACCGAATGCTAGTGGAATCAAGGATATCGATAAACACACAATGAATCAATTAAATCAAATGGCATTAAAGGTTTAATAGATAATGCGATTTGTGCTAATAATTACTTATCTGAATAGATTTCCATAATTATAATTATTTCATAATTAAATGAAATTTTGTATTTTCCCTTAACAATTCTATTTTCATTGATTTTATTGCTTTAGGTGGCGATTGAAAATTCTTGCAAGGGGGCTTCATTTCTTTTCAAAATGTGGAGTGACATGAACAGCGAAAAGCATTTGAAGGATTTAATTCTACGATTTTATAAATCAGTTAAAATTGTAAAGCCTCCTGCTAGTCGTTCAGACTCATCTGAGATCTTTTTGCTTTGTCAGGGATTTGGTGAATAAAATATTAATAATTAACGAGCTATGTTCAACACTTCAGGCCGTCAGTTATTTTATTAGTTTTTTCTGAGACCCTGTTTAAGATGCTTTCCTACATGTTACTATAGAAACTGCACGTTGCTAATTATTAAGCTGTTTAAAAGGGTAAAAAGAAATTAAAAATTCAGATATTAAATCGCATTTGTCGTCGTTTTCGCAACTTTTTGTTGGTTGACAAACAATTGAAATTTTTGAATGATTATACAATAGTTTTGTTTTAATGCTTAAATAATTATCGTGACAATTTAGTTGTTTAAATTAGTGGTCGTTCTGGCTCGCGCTTGACATCAGCATGATTGAAAGATCGATTCTAACTCTCAAAACATACGATTTAAAATCACTGTTACATGAATTAGCCCTGTGGGCACTCATTAAACTCAATATCGATATGTTCAACTCTAAGGCCGATTATCAGGACGGGTAGGGACAAGAGACATTGAAATTGTTGCAACTTAATAATATCTCTACAAAATAAAATGCACCACACTGATGTTCAGTTAAGTTTTTTATTGTGTTGAAACCCAGCTCAAAGAACATTAAAAAATCTAGTTTTGAGACTAGGTCTTCATTTATCTGTTGGGCTTAGAGCCAAAATTAAAACAAAAAAATTGTGAACCAACAGTAAAACAAAAGATAAAAGTGAAAAATAAGGAATATGGTCACTGACATACACACGCACCGCAAGCAGAGATCAAAAATAAAATAAAACATTAATTAAAAAATCGGTAATACAAACGCAAATACAACATGCAGATTCAAAATTGAACCTATTAAAGCATCAATTAACCATACTAAAATGCGAGAAAGAGAACAATTAAATATAAAATTATAAAACACAAAAATAAAATAAAATCGGTGGGTTTCTGGGTGTTGATATTTTGAAACTATATGGTTGTTACCCAGACAACCCTATACAAATATTCTTTCGCTTACCACTCGGCACCCATTGCTAAGCAACGTTGGAACTGTGTTCGAGTGGGTAGATCGTCCGCAAAAAGGGAGCGCTATTGCTAATGCTATAATTGACCGAACGATCCATGGGTCCAACGAGCTGCCGATAGAAGGCCTGTGCTCGATTTCGATTTTTAGGTCCCATTATTCTACTATCTCTGTCAAATGTTAACCTATACTCTCATATCATTCATTCTTATGTCCATTCCCATAGTCCTTCTTATCGTTGTCCGTGTTGATGATTATTCTTTGGCCTGTATATCCTTTGTTATGTTAAACATTCACACAGTATCTCTCTTACTCTTATCCCTATTATAACCATAATGTTCCCTATTACGTATTATTGCTAGCCTTATCATTGATACTATTATATGTATTACCTTTATTAGTTGTTACTACTATTACCTTTATTATTATTTTTATTACTATATAATTACCATTACATTTATTATATTACTACTATTACCATTATTACTATTATTATTATCGTTATTATTACTATTATTATTATCCTAATTATGATCATTATTATTATTATTATTATTATTATAATTATTATTATAATTACCATTATCCTTACTATTATCATTATTATTATCAAGTTTTTACTAGGGATCCTTCATTATTCCTCCGCTTTAAATAATATTTTTCTTGTATAAATATTTAGTTGTAATCCATCTGTATTTTTCCGGTTTTCGATAAAGTATTTATGTTAATTCGAAAATTTTTTGCAGCGTTCGGCCTTATTTTACGGTTTTATCCTTATTCTGTAGTTTTCGATAAAGTATTTTCATCGATTCGGAATATTTGAGCAGCGTTCCGTCCTTATTTTACAGTTTTTATGATAAATGTTTTAACTATTTCCAAAAATTTGCGCAGCGTTCTACCCATTTTTTCCGTTTCAATTCAACATAATTTAATTAATCCTTATATATTATTTTAAAACATTATTTTTCATGATTTTGGTCGTTCGGATTAATCTTTTTCCGATGGCTATTCATTTTAACTATTGCAACGATTTCGCAATTTTCCCCGCTACCCATTCCCCTTTTTTGTCCTTAAGATCTATTTATGTCCTTATTATATTTATTGAGTGCCACTGGACTACTCGGTGTTATATATTTTGAGCCGATTGTTGTTAAAAATTTATGTTAATTTTACAGGAAACGGATGATGAAGGAGTAGCTAAAGGACTACTCATTTACCCTCCAATTTTCCCTATCTACGGATAATATTGACGTTCAACTCTTGCGTTCCCACGCCTGAGTCTTCACGGGCGCGAATCATTGGCGATATTCCACGCACTTACACGGTTCGATAGATTATGTGTGATTTTAATTACTTGCAGTTTGTTTTTGCTGTGGGCCACAAAATATAAATTAAATGTTACCGTCTAAATTCGATAAAAGTTCCGAGGCAAAATCATATATTCTTCATATAAATTCTACATTCATATCATAAAATTCCATAAATTTAATTTGCGTATATTCCATAAATTTAATTCCAATCTAAATTTTAATCAATAATTATACACTAGCCGAGAGTGGTCGTGTTCAGACAAAACACTTACCCGTGTTAATTGACTGAATGCACGGCTCTCGACTAGTTACGCACATCAACTAATTTTCTAACTAAGTTACCACTAAAATTAAAAATTTTCTCTCCGAAAAATAAGACTGAAAATTTGTGGAAACACATCAGTATTTATACCTACAATTTAGCCTTAACCTTGCGTGAGAGGAACGGGTAAGAGAACTTGTTACACACACCTCACACTGCTGAACTAGAACACTGACTATAAATTGCTTTACTAACGACAATTCGATTAGAAATTTCGCAAAATCTCAGCCCAGCCACGTCGAGTCCAAATCGCCGTAGACCGAAACAACGTTGTCTACCGGTTGATATCGATTTAGCAGATTAAATCACCGGCCTGGACGAACTAATTGATCCAACGACACCTCGAATACCACTTACTTCATGACATTCTTACGATACTTTGTGATTGATCTTGTACAATATATTTTAGTAATAATCTTATAATAAATAATGTAAATCTGTTGTAACATTAAAATCTTTGTACTTTGATTCAATTGAGTTAAGGATAGATAAAGGTAAACAGTTTGTTACTTGAATGTGGTATGAATTCAAAGACAAATATTCGCCGAGGAGAAACTAATAAAATAATGTACAACGAGTATTCTCACAATCCTTTTCCCAATTCGCACAACTCAGAATTGCCTTGAACGTAGTGAAATCAGTTTAGAATGCGTAAGACCTTCTATCGGCAGCGAGGAACTGGGGAACGAAGGTTGTTCGGGAAGTAGTATTGGAAGCAATGCTCACCTGCTCGAATGGCTTTCGGCTGTTACGCACAGTACCAACATGGTTTAGGCCATTGGTGCTTATCAGTGAACTAAACTCATCGGGTGTGCGCGAAAAGGTGACCCTAGAATAAGAGGAAGAATGCTAGTGACGAGTAGTGCCTAATGGCATTTTATGAAGGTTTTCCCGTACACCAACATATCTAATATACTTAATGCCATGGTGCTCAATGCCTAATGACTATTTTTATCCCCCGTCATACCTTTGAATGTGAGTTGCTGAGCAATCGCCGTTGGTATTGAGTTATGTGTGCGAATGTTATCTCACGAAGTGATACTCCTCGAATCACATTCTCTTGCTCATGAGATGCCGTTAGAAGGACTTACGTTTTGCATACTTATCAATTATATCGCCTGACGTTTGTTTACATTTTTTGTCGGTATTACTCTATAAGGAAATCAATTTTGCTTATGTAGTCTGCCCTATGAAATTCTATTACTTCCTTTAAAAGGTTAAAACCCACACTCCCCAACATTAAAAAATATAAATCAATGGTAATTGCCAATCGTAACCAGAAACAAATAAAATCATTCAAACAAAAACTAAATCAATAAATATATACGTATTACTTATTGTTACAAGTTAATAACAAAAATTCAAGAATCTTTACTAATAGTGTTACAAAAGTCATCGATTTCAGGAAAAGCAATTACTGAAAACTTTTGATGTCATGGAATACGACCTGAAGGGTTCTTTGTTGGAGACATGTTAGTTCTCTTGGGACTATCGTTAGTATCTTTCTTGCCTATTATAAGTTACTGCTTGGGGGAAAGTTGAAATGCGGTCACTGGAATCGTGATTGGAAGCCCAGTTTGACGAAAATTCTTTCAAGATCTCTAAAGTACCTGGCGATTGCAAACTTTGAGATGGTGATAATTTCTGAGTGACGTCAAAGCAAATTCTTTCCAGGCTTAGCCTTAAAACGGCTCTGGATAACAGGATATATTGAACTTGAGGCTACTCCTGTACGTGGATGTCCGGAATTATGTTGGTGAGTTGGGTTATACCACGCTTCAGAATGCGTTCTTTCAAATACGCTTCGATGTATATTGCCATGCACCTTGCCATGGTCTAAGATGACCAGGCTCTACGCAACTTCTCAGTCTTATTGGGCTTGTACAAGTTGCCAGTAATCTTTTCTAATTTCTGTTTCAGTCTATGAATCTTGGCCTTTAGCTCAACGATTTCGAGATATGTGCTTCGATAGTTTATTGGACCGTTGCTTTCGGTTAGTTGACATGATTTATTTTTTGATTTAGGGTTGACGCGATATATGTAATCGGATGGGAAAATCTTTATTATAACTTCTCCTATCTAGCTTGATTAGATAAAAGAAGCGAAACGGATTTGAAAACTAATGCGATGAGAGTGACTATATTTTACTATAAATGAATAATCTTATTTGGACGAGTTAGATTACTTTGTTTCCAAAATGTTTTGCTGATATACATTATGTTCTAACTATTGTGTAAAGTGCTTCGATAGTAATGAATAGGATTCACCTGATTACTAGAGCACTGAATAGTAGCTTTGTAATACAAAGACGCTGCTAAAACCACCTGCAAATAATGAACCTGAAAACCATGAAAGAACACTATTTTAATTTTATTGGTGTGTGCTAGTAAGTCTCTTAGTTGAATAGATCAATTAAACAACTCGAACTAGTTGAAAAATCATCATTAATTTTGTTAGGATCAGAGTTAAAATTTTTTAGCTCACCGGCAGATTGGTCTGGCATTGTACATGACCGCGATTGGTAATTAACATGCTGTGATAGTTCATAAATTAGTTGAACCATTTTTTAGTTATTATATGTCAAAAGAATAATCAACTCGCTTCTAAGTTGTTGTGTACCTTAATTTTTCATCACCGACACAATTTACGAATCAAACTCAAATGAACCATTCAGTATGACAATATTGGGAACTGTTGTTATAAAATGTAACAACCTATCCAACTAAATAATAGTTTCTATAAAAGCATGGGACTCCCTCAATAGGCGGCTCATAGCATGGTGCTATCACAAAAGTTCCATAGAAACAAATTTTATCTATAAAGGATTCTCAACATAGGAGAATAAAAAATTTAGGCAACATATAACTAATTTATAAATTACGATTGCTTGAAATTTGGATTTGGAAAGTGAGACAAATCGCTATAGTAATACATTTGACAGATTTATTTAACTTAATCAATTTGAATGAACCGATATTTAAAAACAGCAAAAGGTAAACAAAAAATTTAAATTGGAAATAATCGCCTGCTGGTAGGATTTTTGATGGCATCTGCACGGATTTTTTCAACCGCTTCTCTTTCAATTCTTTCTTTTCTTAATTTTTTCATTTCTTTTTTCTTAAGTTTTTTAGCCCGATAATTGGAATCGCTAGAGGAAGATGATCGCTCACGTTTCTTTTTAGACTTTTTATGTGAATGTTTTGATTTCTTTGTTTTGTGAATAAAATCTTCTTTTGGAAACTAAAATGCAAAATAACGATGACATTTGAATGTTAAAAAAAACTCACAGATTTTAGTCGAGGGCCAACAAGAGACTTCGTTAGTTCTTTTTGTTTATCAATTTTATCTTGATACGCCATAATAGCTTCAAGTGGGTCTTCCTTTTTTATCAAATATTCCTGTTTTCGTTTTTTTTCGTCAGATAAATTACTACTACTAGTTTTATTAGTTTTAGTCCACCACAATTCGTCTTTAGAATTTAGTACACTTTGACCTAAATAAGTTAGTAGCCCTATATTCTTCTCCAGTTTTTCTTGTACTTCTTTTTTCTCAATTTCATGTTCAATATTAATCTCAGGCTTTTGAACATGCAAAGGATCGCTATTTCTTATACTAGAAATTTCTCGAGCTTCCATAACACTGCTAAAATTATTTGTTTTTGTTTTGCTTCTAAGAATAGATAAGTATGTCTCTTGATTTGAAATTTCGGATTTTCGCATAATATCTTCCTCTTCTGATTTTGCTTTAGCAATATCAGCTTTAACTTTAAAAATATTTTCTTTTTTAAGAACATGCCAACTAATAAAATAATTAAAATTTGTTAGTAAAATTTGTTATATAAACTACTTTTTTTTGGGTAAAATATTCATATTTAAATATAAATAAAATTAAATAGGATTATTAAAACAATGTATAATTAATTTATATATTTTAAAATAAGACAAATTCTCAAAGCAATTCATAAACTATTTTCGAAAATAAAAATTACAGTAAATTTTATAATATAAACTAATTAATTAGTTAATTAATAAAAAAATGTTAGTTGATATTTATTTAAAAATAAATATTTTATCGTTTTGTTAATTATTTCATTTATTTTTGTTCAAATCTCATGCTTTTGTAATTCCATATTCGAAAGCTTTTAAAAATTTTAAATTGTCTGTTACCAAATCATTAGGCAATTCAAATATATTTAAAATAATAACAAAATCGTTAAAATCAATAAATATGTTTAGTAATATTTAAAAAATAATTAAATCGTAACTATTGTTGGGCCACAACACAAATAGCCTTGAGAATTGTTTAAATGCATAAGTAATACAGCACGAAAACCCAGCACCAAGATAACTTAAAATTCAATATACAACATCAACTAAACACTTTAAAATCTGAGAGAAAATAAATAAATATAAAATCAAAACCTTAAAAGTAAAATAAAATAAATACAAAATGCATCAAGAACCGCACGAAATTTACATAAAAAAACACATAATAACAAGAAAATTTGACCGAAAAACGACAAGTTATATAAAAGTAAAAATTAATGAATTAAATGAATAAAAATAAAATATTTTCGGCTGAATAAATTTAATTAAATATTAAAAATAAATTACCAATTTAAATTAAGAAAATAATGGTGGGCTACTGGGTTTTGATATTTTGAAACTATATGGTTGTTATCCAGACAACCCCATACAAATATTCTTTCGCTTACCACTCAGCACCCGTTGCTAAGCAACGTTG
Source organism: Schmidtea mediterranea (assembly GCA_022537955.1). Classification (NCBI taxonomy): domain Eukaryota; kingdom Metazoa; phylum Platyhelminthes; order Tricladida; family Dugesiidae; genus Schmidtea; species Schmidtea mediterranea. Next base: position 142,894,307 of record CM039679.1, on the reverse strand, counting down.
GAACTGTGTTCGAGTGGGTAGATCGTCCGCAAAAAGTGAGAGTTATTGCTAATACTATAATTGACCGAACGATCTCTGGGTCCAACGAGCTGTCGATAGAAGACCTGTGCTCGCTTTGGATTCTTAGGTCGCATTATTCTCCTATCTCTTTCAAATGTTAACCTATACTCTCATATCATCTATCTTTATGTCCATTTGCTTAGTCCTTCTTATTATTGTCCATGCTGATGATTATTCTTTGACCTGTACACCCTTTGTTATGTTAAATACACCCACATTATATCTTTCACCCTTATCCCTATTATAACTACAATGTTTCCCATTATTATTACCAGCATTATTATTGTTGCCATAATATGTATTACCTTTATTAATTGTTGCTACTGTTACCTTTATTATTATTTTTATTACTATAACTACCATTATATTTATTGTTATTACCACTATGATTATTACTATTATTATTATTATTATCATAATTATTATCATCATTACTACAAATACCATGATTATTATTATTATTACCATTATTATTATTATTATTATTATTATTATTATTATTATTACAAATATTATTATTAATATTATTATTATTATTATTACAATTATTATAATTATTATCCATATTATTAACAAAATTTTGTGTAGGGATTCGTCCTTATTCCTCAGCTTTAAGAAATATTTTTCTTATATAACAATTTAGCCGTAATCCATTTGTATTTCCCTGGTTTTCGGTAAAGTATTTTTGTTGAGTCGAAAAATTTGAGCAGCGTTCCGCCCTTATTTTACACGTTCCATTTTTACGTTACTATTTTTGTTAAGTATTTGAATTAATTCGGAAAATTTGAGCAGCGTCCCACCCATATTTTCCGCCTTAACTTAAATTAATTTATTTAATTTTTATTTAAAAACATTATCTTTCATGATTTTGGTCGTTCGGATTTATCTTTTTCCGATGGCTTTTCATTTTAACGGTTGCAACGATTTCGCAATTTTCCCCGCTAACCATTCCCTCTTTTTGTCCTTAAGATCTATTTATGTTCATATTATAGTTAATGAGTTCCCACTGGACTACTCGGTGTTAGAGATTTTGAGCCGATTGTTGTTAAAAATTTATGTCAATTTTAGATGAAACGAATGATGAAGGAGCAGCCAAAGGGCTACTCATTTACCCTCCAATTTCCCTATCTACAGATAATATTGACGTTCCAACTCCTGCGTTCCGCACGCCGGAGCCTTCACGGGCACGAATCATTGGCGATATTCCACGCACTTACATGTTTCGAATAATATGTTTGATTTTATTAACTTGTGATGTGTCTTTGGCTGTGGGCCGGAAAAGGAATAACAAATAATATTTTTCCATAGCATTTGGAATAAGTTTCGATGCACTAAGGCTGTAGATAGAAAATATTTATTCAGCATATTACATTGGCCACATACATTTGAAATTTATTGTATCCATTCCATAAAATTTACTTCGAAAATCCCATAAATTTAATTCGATAAATCATCCATAAATTCGATTTGAAAAATCATCCATAAATTCAATTGGAAAAACAAAATTATCCATAAATTTGATCTGAAAAATCATCCATAAATTCAATTAAGAAAAATCACCCATAAACTCGATTCGAAAAATCATCCATAAATTCAATTGGAAAAACAAAATTATCCATAAATTCAATTTGAAAAACAAAAATCATCCATAAATTCGATCTGAAAAGTCATACATAAATTCAATTGAAAAATTACCAATCAATTCCCTTCGAAAAAAATCAATTAATAATATTGCACCAGTTGAGAGTGATCGTGTTCAGGCAAAACACTTACCCGTGTTAATTGCCTGAATGCACGGCTCTCAACCAGTTTCAACCAGTTATACAGTTCTGTAATGAAAATTTTTCTCCGAAAAATAAGACTGAAAATTTGTGAAAACACATCGGTATTTATACCTATAATTTGGCTTTAACCTTGCGTGTTAGTTTTACTGCGATTAAACAAAATTCGACTTTGAAATTATTTATGTTATCTACATTAAATTTTTATTTATTTCTTAATTTAAATTGGTAATTTATTTTTAACATTTTTAATTAAATTTATTCATCCAAAAATATTTTATTTTTATTCATTTAATTCATTTATTTTTTAATTTTATATAAATGGTCATTTTACGGTGGAATTTTCTTGTTATTATGTTATTTTTTATGTAAATTTCGTGCGGTTCTTGATGCATTTTGTATTTATTTTATTTTAATTTTTATGTTTTTGATTTTATATTTATTTATATTCTCTCAAATTTTAAAGTGTTTAGTTGATGTTGTATATTGAATTTTAAGTTATCCTTGTGCTGGGTTTTCGTGCTGTATTACTGATGCATTTAAACAATTCTCAAGGCTATTTGTGTGCTGGCCCAACAATAATAAAAAATTTAATTTAGATTACACAAATAGTTTTAAGGTCACACACTATGCAAGACATTAAAAATACGACACAACTATCAAGTTGTGTAAGTGCGGTTTCCCCGCCTATAGCTTGTGCCTGCGAGAGTTCTGTCGTGCGCAACGACGGGATCGAACGTAAAATTATATTCGTCTAAAGGGGCAGTGGGAAGATCTAGAACTAGTCTTTTGGCTGGCTCTTTCATCAATCTCCCGAAAAGTCGAACTAAAATCTATAATACAAATCGGCTAAACCTATCACACCGAGTAGTCCATTGGGCACTTACTTAACGTTATATGAACATAAATAGATCTTATGGACAAAGAGATGGAAAGGGTAGCGGGGAAAATAGCGAAATCGTTGCAACAGTTAAAATGAATAGCAATCTGAAAAAGATTAATCCGAACGACTAAAATCATGAAAAGGAATATTGTAAATAATATATAAGAAATTAATAAATTATTTTGAGTTGAAACGGAAAATATGGGCCGAACGCTGCGCAAATTTTCGGAATTAATTAAAACATTTATCATATAACTTTAAAAAAAGGTCGGAATGCTTCTCAAATTTTCCGAATTAATTAAAATACTTATCGAAAATAGTAAAGTAAAAGTAGAATGCGGCTCAATAATTGGTAGGATATTCTGATAAAACTGTAAAATATGGACGGAACGCTGCTCAAATTTTCAGACTCAATGAAAATACTTTATCGAAAACTGTAGAATAAGGATGGAGTGCGGCTAAATTTTTATATAAGCAAAATATTTTTATAAAGCTGAGGAATAAGGACGGAGCCCTACAAAAAAAACTTAATAATAAAAATAATAATAATAATAATAATAATAAGGATAATGGTAATTATAGAAATAACAACAATCATAATGATAATAGTAATAATAATCTTAATATTAGTAAATATAAATATAATAGTAATGGTAACAACGAGAATAATAATACACGTAATAGCAGTAAACAATTAATAAAGGTAACACATATAATGGTAACGATGATAATTCTAGTAACAATAATAGTGAACATATTAGTTATAATAGGGGTAATAGTAAGAGAGATACTGTGTGAATGTTTAACATAACGAAAGGTTTACAGGCCATAGAAAAATCATCAACACGGACAACGATAAGAAGGACTAAGCAAGCGGACATAAGAATAAATGATATGAAAGCATAAGTTAACATTTGAATGAGATAGGAGACTAATGGGACCTAAAAAACGAAATCGAGCACAGGCCTTCTGTCGGCAGCTCGTTGGACCCATGGATTGTTCGGTCAATTATAGCATTAGCAATAGCGCTCACTTTTTGCGGACGATCCACCCACTCGAACACAGTTCCAACGTTGCTTAGCAACAGGTACCGAGTGGTAAGCGAAAGATATTTGTATGGGGTTGTCTGGGTAACAACCATATAGTTTCAAAAAATCAACACCCAGAAAACCATCACTATTCAATCATTATTGTTTCCATATATAACATTTGATATCAGGATGATGATGAGGATAATTTCCTCAGATATATTCCCTTTTTTGACTTTCTCTAGTTTTTATTAATGGTGGGTTACAGGGTTTCAAATCTTGCTTATCCTTCTAGTTGCCCTCGTAACGCCATACAAAATGATTCTGATCCACTTGGCACCCGTTGCTAGGCAACGTTGGTAATGTGTTCAAGTGGTGGATTGTCCGCAAAAATTGAGTATTATCGCTAGTACTGTAGTTGCTCGGACAACCCTCGGGTTCACGAGCTGTCGATAGAAGACCTGTGCTCGCTTTTGATTCTTAGGTCCCATTATTCTCCTATCTCCTTTAAATGTTAACCTATACTCTCATATCATTCATTGTTATGTCTATTCGCATAGTCCTTCTTCTTGTTGTCCATGTCGAAGATTTTTCTTTGGCCTGTACACCCTTTGTTATGTTAAATACACCCACATTATATCTTTCACCCTTATCCCTATTATCACTACAATGTTTCCATTAATATTACTAGCATTATCATTGTTGCTATTATATGTATTACCCTTATTAATTGTTACTACTAATACCTTTATTATTATTTTTATAGCTATAACTACCATTATATTTATTGTTATCGTTACTATGATTATTACCATTATTATTATTATTATCATAATTATTATCAATCATTACTACAAATACCATGATTATTGTTATTATTATTACCATTATTATTATTATTATTATTATTATCATTATTATTATTATTATTATTAATATTACTATTATTATTATTACAATTATCATTATTATAATTACCATTACCCTTATCATTATCATTATTATTATTAAGATTTTGTAGGGATCCGACCTTATTCCTCAGCGTTAAAAATTGTTTATTGATATACAACATTAGCCATAGTCCATCTATATTTTCCGGTTTTCGATAAAGTATTTTTATAAATTCGAAAATTTTAGCAGCGTTCCGCCCTTATTTTACGGTTCATCCCTATTCTACCGTTTTCGACAAAGTATTTTCATTGACTCGGAAAATTTGAGCAGCGTTCCGCCTTATTTTACGCATTCCATTTTTACGTTACTATTTTTGTTAAGTATTTGAATTAGTTCGGAAAATTTGAGCAGCGTCCCACCATATTTTCCGCCTCAACTCAAATTAATTTATTTAATTCTTATTTAAAAACATTATCTTCCATGATTTTGGTCGTTCGGATCAATCTTTTTCCGATGGCTGTTCATTTTAACTGTTGCAACGATTTCGCAATTTTCCCCGCCACCCATTCCCTCTTTCTGTCCTCAAGATCTATTTATGTTCATTTCATAGTTAATTATTGGCCACTGGACTACTCGGTGTTAGAGATTTTGAGCCGATTGTTGTTAAAAATTTATGTCAATTTTACAGAAAACGGATGGTGAAGGAGCAGCCAATAAACTACTCATTTACCCTCCAATTTCCCCGATGTACGGATAATATTGACGTTCCAACTCCTGCGTTTCGCACGCTGAGCCTTCACGGGTACATATCGTTGGCGATTTTCCACGCTCTTACACAAATCTGTACTATGTAGATTTTGCTTTCTTGCGTCATGTGTTGGCTGTGGGCCGGAAAAGGAATAACAAATAATATTTTACCATAGCATTTGGAATAAAAGTTTCGATGCACTAAGGCTGTAGATATAAAATATTTATTCAGCATATTACATCGGCTACATACATTTGAAATTCATTGTATCCATTCCATAAAATTTACTTCGAAAATCCCATAAATTTAATTCGATAAATCATCTATAAATTCAACAAAATTATCCATAAATTTAATCTGAAAAATCATCCATAAATTCAATTGAGAAATTACCCATAAATTTGATTCAAAAAGTCATCCATAAATTCAATTGGAAAAACAAAATTATCCATAAACAAAATCATCCATCAATTCGATCTGAAAAGTCATACATAAATTCAATTGAAAAATTACCCATCAATTCTCTTCGAAAAAATCAACTAATAATATTGCACCAGTTGAGAGTGATCGTGTTCAGGCAAAACACTTACCCGTGTTAATTGCCTGAATGCACGGCTCTCAACCAGCTACACAACCAGCTACACAGTTCTATAATGAAATTTTTCCTCCGAAAAATAAGACTGAAAATTTGTGAAAACACATCGGTATTTATACCTATTTTTCTCGCGTGTGAAATTTGATGCAGTAAAACAAAATTCGACCTTGTTATTTTCTAGTAAATTCTATTCGTTAATTTTATTATTTTTTGATTTATTTTTATAATTTTTTATTTAAGATTTTTATTGAATTATTACTAATTCAAATTTTCGATTTAAATTTCATTTTAATGAACTTTTATTAATTTTTTCAATTTCGTCGAATTTGTTGTGTTTTCTTGTTATATTTGTGTAGGTATCGTGCGAATCTTGGTGCATTTTGTTATTATTTTAATTTTATTTTTATGTTTTTGATTTTATATTTATTTATATTCTCTCAGATTTTAAAGTGTTTAATTGGTGTTGTATATTGTATTTTAAGTTATCTTGGTGCTGGGTTTTCGTGCTGTATTACTGATGCATTTAAACAATTCTCGAGGCTATTGGTGTGCTGGCCCAACATAAAACACTCCGGGGCCCGTAAAATTGCCACCCGCAATTTCTTAAAGATCTAAGCTATGAACTATGCAGAGTTTACATTTTCCATTCAATTGGGTCTACGAGCTACATGGTCGTGACCTTAAAACCCACATGCATAAACATAATCATACAGTATACATCAATATACGGATTACAAGATGAAGTGAAAGAGGACATACAGTCTGGTCATGATCACACATAAAGAATAGTTAATAGTCTAAGAATCATTAATTCATTGTTAATCGTGAGTTCAATATTCTGTCACTTGGGTATTCGTCTCGTTGATGCCTTGAGTTTCTTGGTTTCTGATTGATTACTTTCTTCAGCAGGTTCTGATATTTTGACGATTCGATATCTGTTGCGCGATTTGACTTTGAGATTTTGTTTAGTTTGGGGAATTGACTTCATTAGATGCCGATTGTTTGGAAGATTGGCAGGCTTAGTGAATCTCAGATAAGAAGAATAGATAGAATGTTTAGTTCAAGACTCCTTTTTTGCTGGTTTATTTAGGGTTTTGAGTTGTAAATTGACATTCTAACTTTCGTTTGTTGATTTTTTTTCCTTTGCATCTTGAACTGGGTGGCGTTCAGTTGGATTTTGTGGATAGCTGACCCTTTATCATATTATCTAGTCTCGATTATTTTATGATAATTGATCGGTTCGGGATTATTCATGATTCTTTGAGGTTGGTCTGAGTTTCTTCTTTTCAGTTATCAATTTTGGCTGTTTGTTCTCGATTTTCGGTTCTTTTTGTTATTTTGTAGGGTTTCTAAAGATCATCCATGATTATTTTAATATCTTTTCCTTGATGGGTGTTTCCTTTTTCTATTGACTTTCGATTTGATTTTCTAGAGTTCTGAGGGTTTGAACGATCTGTTTTTCTTGTGTTAATCCTTTGACCATTGGGTATAATAGGAATTGATCCGTCCGTGATTGGTATCCTTTGGGGTTTCTCATATCTCGGCATATTTGCTACAGGTAATTTTTGCATCGATTGATTGATTGTGGGGTTTTTCGACATCTTTCTAAGGGATACTAGATTGTATATATGGGTTTATTACTGTCATCTTCTTCCTCATCGCCAATATCATGCTGCTTTCGCATTTCACAAATTTCGTGCTATTTTAATAAGACTCGTTATCATTCCTCTTGATTTTAGGTAGCGGTTTGACTTTCTGTTTCTCTTCCTTTTGATTTCTGTTGCCTTTATTATCATATCTGGTTTCTCGTTTCTGTGATTGGTATTAACTTTATTTTGACATCATTTATCTTCTTTGTTTGTCTTTACTACGATTTGCAAGATCCTTTCAATATTCCATTTTGATTGGCTGCACTTTGTAGTTCAGCCTCATCATCTTTCGTCTTGTTGTTTGTTGGCATTGCCCTTTGCCTTCTCTCTTTACTGATTTGATTTATCTTTCTTGTTGTCGGGTTTTTGATTGTTGAGTTGTTTTTTGATTTTTTCTCTGGTCCGTTCTTTATTTGTATCCGGTGTTGGACGTCAGTCTTGTTTGGGATTACTGTTCCATGATATTCATTTTGTCTCGTTTGGCTGCATCTAGTTTCACTTGTAATTGGACGTTTTTCTTGCTCTTTTCCTGGCTTTAATTTTGAGTCTCTTCCACTCCTTTGCTACATTTATTTCTTTGTCTTTTTAGTTTTTCCATTAAACTCAATCACCATAAATTTCGTTTCTCAGTTAGCTGTCCTTTGTTGTTATTCGCCAGTTTCTCATTACTTGATTCAGTTTTTCATCAAATTATTCTCCCTCGTCTTTTTTGTTGACTGACTTGGTATTTCATCTATTTCTTCAATGCTTTCGTTTCGTGTTGATACTTCCTTTACTGTTTTGCTGCTTTATCTCGCTCCGATCGTGACTTCGTTTTCGTTGTTCCTGATTTTCGTCTCTCATCTGATTGTACTGGATTTTCCAGGTTTTAATTTGCTCTCCAAGTTTACTCTTGTTTCTGATTTTCTTGACGGCTTCGGTATCTCTTAGTCGGTTTATTTCAATTTCTGATCCTGATCTGATTAGCTTTTAATTGATTTGTTTCTCAATTTTAACGTAATATTGCATCACTTGTCTTTCTCATTCCGCTTTATTCTTTATCCCATCGTCTGATTTCTAATTTGTTTTCGCTCTTTGACTATAATATTTATATACTACTTTTATATATTATCGGATATTATTATATTCATTCCATATAGTATTTATACACTACTTTTATACATTACTATATAAACATATCTATTATATAAATTATATGCACATTTCTAACTATTTTTTACTTTATCTCCACAGGGTCTACGCGCAAGGTGCGTATCCCTCCGCATCTCTCATCAATTACTAAATATATATCGATCTCACTTGGCCATTGGGTATTGGTTCATATTTTGACTTGCTTTGTTCTCTCGATTTTGGAATTTTCTGTGGGTCCATCATTTGGTTCTAACAGATTTTGTCTGTGTTTTCTTCATCTTTTGATCTTTTCTGATCGTCTACGTTATTTGGCTTTGATTGTTGTCTTATTTCTTTGTAGGCTACTGGATTTTGCTTTTTATTACTATCTCGGTTTTCTCCCTCTTCGTTATCTTCTAGGCTCTCTTTTATTGTCCATGAATTTTATTTCTCCTCTCTTTAACAGGGCTTTTATCGTCCTTGGTAATACATACCCGGAATTTATTGCTCTTTTTTGTAATATATTTTCATTGCTTTCGAATTTGTTTACGTCTATAATTTCGTTATCGGATTTTCTTTTTTCTCCAATTGATCAGTTTTGCTGCTGCTTTATTGTATCCTCTCCCGATTGCTCCAAGAATTGGGTTTAAGTTTTGTCCTATTATTTCGATGTCTTCTTGAATTGCATTTATCGTAACGAACTCTATTGCACTTGCTTCTCGCGACATCATAATATAATTTAACATCGTTTTTCCTTTATTGTCCTTCTCATTTAGAGTTGATCCTGTTTTTAATAATTCCCTCAGAATTTTCGTTGACATCTCTTGGCACTGCAATCATCATGGGTGTTTGTCCTTTCTCATTTCTGATATTTGTATGTTGTCCACATTGGTTCATTATCTCGATAGTTTCCACTGTTCGTTCTTCGTTTTCGCTTTCTATGGCATGGTGTAGTGGTGTTATACCCACTATGTCGATTATTGTGAATAATATTGGCATTCTTTTCTTTAAGATGCTGATTTCTGCTGTTGATTTTGAGCCTTTTGCGTAGTTCATGACCATTTTTGTTACTCCTTCTAATATCTCGGTGATATTCTTGTTTCTAGTCCATTTCGGCATTATTTCCTTAGTTATTTTGATGATTGCTTCCATCTGTTTCAGGTAATTAATTCTAACATCGTGGATTTCGTTATGTTCTCGTTTCAGTTTCGCCTGATTCCTATAATTTCTTGATTTTGTCTCTTGGCTGTTTACGACTCTGGTAACTTGTTTTCGTCGTGTCTAATAGGTTTTACTGTCTTCCAGTTGTTATGTCTTTTCCTAGTTCGTAACTTGATTCGACACTTGTATCATTCGCTGGCTTTATTCTGGTGTTGGTATTGATCTCATTTGATTTCCTATTGCTTCCTCTCATTAGTCCCACTGCTCCGGATGGGTTCTGAGTCTGTTTATTTGGACAATTCCCAGTCATATGTCCCCATTTTAGACAGTTAAAACATGTTCTGCGTCTTTTGTTACAAAATCCATTTACGTGTCCTCTCTTCCCGAATAGTTGGCCTATTCGATGCCGATAGCAGTCGTTCTCTGTGCGTCCGGATTTTGACATGTTTCACGATATTCTCTGATATTTACTTCGTTAGCCTTTGTATCGATTTTCCATGTACTTTCTTCGTTCGTTGTGGTTTTGTAGTCGTGTTTTGTTGTGCATATTCATGCTGCATTGTAATTTTCCTTTCCACATTCGTTGTTTTGCTGAGTTCTTCTCTTACATTTTCTTTTGTCTCAATTTTCAATTCACTGACTGTTTTTGATCTGTCTTGCATATTCAGATTTCTCGTTTTTTGTCTTTGGATTCTCTTTTCGATTAGTTCTCCCTCTGAAATTTTATTAACCATTAAAATATCTATTACCTCTTGTTCGATTGACATCATTCCTATTTCTATATTGTCTCTTGTTGTTTGTATAGGTTTTGACTCTAATACTTTACTTTTCACGTTTATTTGAAGTTTCTCTTTCTTGTCCTTTTCATTATCTTGTTGTAACATTTTCACTTTCCTTATCGGTTCTCTTTTTGATTTTTTTTTTTTGTAGTAGTACCCTCTGATTTTGATATTTTGTTTTTTGTTTTTCTGATATCTTTTTATCACTGATTTTGTTGCTTTTTCGTCATTTGTCGTTCCCTTCTATGGTGATCTCTTGAATTATCTTTATTTTCTCTTCGCTGCTCAATTCTTGCTCTGAGTTTATTTTGTCCTCCTGAGTTTCATCTTTCTTAATCACGTCATTTTCTTTGTCGTTATTTTCGTTATTTATTGCCATACCATCCTCGCTGTTGACAACACACTGCTCCGCAGTGTGGATTTCTTTTGTATTGACTATTTTTGACATATTCTTCTACTTGATATTTACTGTCTGTTCATCCGTATTTGTCGAATTTCTTGGATTTTCTCTCTCTGTAATCTCTGCCATTCGATTTTTTGCTGTTCCGAATATTTCTGGTCCATAAATATCGAACATCATTCCTGTTTCTCCTCGTATTACTTCGTTGTCTTTGATTGTTTGCGGATATTCGTTTAATCATACCTCTTAATTGCTCACTCTCTTGTATTTGATTGCTTTGTGTACTTTGACTATAATTTTCGTTTTTGGTTGTCCCGATTTTCTCTCTATTGGACAATTTTCAGCCAAATGTCCGTTTAGGTTGCAGTTGAAACAGGTTGTAATCTCGAATCTTGTTGTTGTACTCATTATCGCCTTATCTCTTAAATGTCTGACCTCTTGTGTTGGGTTATTTTGTGGATTCTTCTTGAATTGGTTTGGTTTTTGTTGACTTTGAATTCTTCTCCTTCGACACTTCTTTGACATATGACCCGTTTGATCGCAATTAAAACATTTTATCATTCCTTCTCCTACGTTCCGTGTAGAGTTCATTAATATAGGTTCTCTGTTGATACTTTCTGTGCGAACTCTTCTATCATATCCTTGGCAATTCTTTAGTTGATAACCTCGATCAGTTCTGCATCCTTCTTTTGATTAGATATCACATATTTGATTGTAGTTCGCGTTGTTAATCCTGAACTAATTATTACACTTTATAAATTTACCCCTATTATTTGAATCCTCTTAACTGGCATATCGTAAATTCGTAATGGTTTTTCAATATATTGATTTGGTTGCGGGTAAATATCTTTCGTTTGTCTCGTTATCTCCATCACTACTTTCATTGGTTCTGATACTCGATCTTTTAACTCGGTTTGCTCATTTTCTCTTTCGACTCTTTCTTCCATTGTGGTTAATATTTTCTCTTCCAGTACGATTTCCGTTTGCCATGTTTCAGCTATTTTTGTTCCAACTGTTTTTATTTCCGAATTTCCAGTTTCTTTTTTGTCATTTAAATCTTCTTCGTTGCATTTTCTTTTTGAATGCATCTCCTGTACATTCCTCTTTAAACTTGAAGATATTGGTTCTCGGCCCTTCATTTCCGGTTCATCGCGTACGATTTTGTACATTGTTGATTCTCTCAAAAATATTTCTGTTTTATCCGTGTTTTTACTTGGCAACTCTTGGTTCATTTCCTCTCGGAGTTTTTCCATCTCTTTACTCGTACTTGTTTTCAACTGAATTGGAATTCCTAGCTCGGGTGATTTCACGTTGTTTCCTTTATCGGTTAGCTTTTCCGTTAATTTATCATATTTTTCGGCTTCTGTTTCCAAACTTTCTAATCTTGTTGTAATCATTGGTTCTGCTATCGCTACTGTATTAAGTTTTCTATCTGTTGCCGCTTTTCACTCTCTTTGAATTTCAATAACATGGTCTATTTCTTTATCCTTGTTCTCCGTTTGTTTAGGTATATTTTCAGTTTCTCTACACAATGGTTTCCTTGATTCCGGTTTCTCGTAACTCGTTTTCTTGATTCTATCTCTAGTTCATCGGCTCTATTATTCGTCGTTTACTTGATCTCTTTATTCTTTTGGTTTACTCGATCTCTTTATTCCTTGTCAATTATCTAAATATAAATAACACTTCTAGTATATATTATTCTACATAAATTTCCGCATTAATTTATCGTACTACTCTCACTGCTTTTCCTTAATTCTTTTCTCTACGTCAACTTCTTATCTTTTTAATTTTTGTTTTTTCATTTTAATTTTATTTTAAATTATCTATAGCTCGTATCAATTATCTATTTGTTTCGTCTAAATTATCCTTATAGTCGCATTAATTATCTACCCGGTCGTATCAATTAACTATTTTAATCAGATAAATCATCACCATAATATCAATAATCGTCTCGTTAACTATTCTCCTTATCCCTTTATCGTTTATCCAAAAATAAAATTCCTTAATCTCTATGCGCTATAGGCCTTTTTACTTAACTCTTCTCGTCTTTTTCCTTAAACTTTAACCGCTGTTGCTCTATGGGCCTTTTTATTTAAATTCTCTTGTCTTTTTCCGTAAACTTTATTCGCTGTAATAATTTTTCTTTTGCTTCATCTCCCTTCCTTTTTAAGTCGATTTTGAATTATCTATATCTCGTAACAATTATCTATCGACCTCGTATCAATTATCTATATAGTCTTATCAATTATCTATGTGGTCGCATTAATTATCTATATTACAATAATAAAATCATTATACTCATACTCTCATTCAATCTGTAAATCATTTTTCCTATGTCTCATTGATTAAAAATCGTTTACTTAATCCTCAGTCGCTGGCGCTCTATACCCTCTATTGTTTCCGTTGGATCTCCGGCCTTCGTCATCTTATTTCAACTGGCATTCTGTGGCCTTCAATCTATAATCTCATTTCAACTGGCACTCTATGGCCTCTAATATCTAATCGTAATCATTTCTCATCTGGCACTCTATGGCCTCTAATATCTAATCATAATCATATCTCATCCGGCACTCTATGGCCTCTAATATCTAATCATAATCATATCTCATCCGGCACTCTATGGCCTCTAATATCTAATCATAATCATTTTTCATCTGGCACTCTATGGCCTCTAATATCTAATCATAATCATATCTTACTGTTTCTCATCTTTACCGTTTAATCTAATCATAATCATATTCTATCAGTTTCATCCTTACTCATAGTCATATCATCTTTAATCTAATTCATCTTATTCATATTATCTCATTATTTTATCTCCTTTTAATCATCGGACATGAGCTCATCAGTGACTTTTGGGTATGTTTGAGGCCTCACACTGACTCTCAAGCCATGGCGTCTTTTGGCCGCGCATTCTTCCGGTTACGCTTTACTCACCGCCATTTGGATATTTGGTACTCGGTGTGGGATCCGGGTTATTGTACCAAACTCCTCGCTGGGCAATAAAAAAACATTCCCTCAGTACTCGGTGTGGGATCCGGGTTGTGTACCTCGGAGAATATAAAAAATATGGAAATGCCTAGACGTTCGATCAAGTTCCAAAAGCGGTTTACTTGATTTCCCGAATAGTGAAAAGAAAAGGAAGCGATTAAATATGGGCGCGGAAAATTTTCTAATCTCCGCCCGCCTCTGCCGTCAGATTTCCCGGCTCAATTCGGGCGCCCTTATCTGACCGTCAGATTTCCCGGCTCAATTCGGCCGCCCTTATCTGACCTTAGTAGGACATTTTGAGTATGAACCATTTACCGGTTAATTCACATCTCACCTACCGTTTGGCCCCCGATACTCGGTGTGGGATCCGGGTTGTTGTATCGAGTTCCGCCCAGCAATAAAAAAATCGTTCGATACTCGGTGTGTGATCCGGGTTTTTGTATCGAACGGCTCAGCGCCATCAGTCCCTTGGCTGATAACAACCTGAACACGACAGTCCGTAGCTGTCCTCTGGTGCCTCACCACCAGCTAGGGAAAAAAGAAGTCATCTCTAGGTACCTTTAATCAAACTATTAATTCTGTTCCGTGCGCACTCTTTCTCTCACCTCTCGGTCTATCTCTTCACTTCGCCCCTTCAAAATTTGTGGTAATCGCATCAACAAGCTCCCCAAAAGAGGTGATCAATCTCTCGCCGGTTACTTGCTGACATACGCGACTTGGCCTACCAGTTCCTTTCTCAGTAGGGTTGATCAGGGTTTCCCTTGGGTGAGCGTACTATCATTATGATAGCTCGGTTTTAAATCTTACTTTCCAGTATCATTTCCATATAATATAATATAAATAACACTACAAAATACACTAACAAAATGATACATCGAAACTTTTACCGTACCTTATGTGTGATTTTTCAGCTTTCACTGTTTAAGTTGTGTTTTACTTGTCCACTCAGAATTTATTTAACGGCTCTCATGATGTTTTCGGCTTTTTCCGTATGTTTTACACCTTTCGGTTGCTATTGTTGTCTCATTTATTATTATTATTAATCTCAACTCATCGTACTCGTTTTTAATCATCATTTTCCTCTGGTTGCTAACTATTATTCTCGTAATTCATTATTATCTCTAATCCTTTATTTTCATTAATAACTAGCATCATCATTTTATTCATCTACGCTCATTTCTTTTAATTCGTTTCATTTACACCTGAACATTTCCTTTTATCTACGCCTAAGTTTCTCCATCATCTGGATTATCTTTTCGTCAATTTCTCTAACTTAATCGATTATCTGTTCTCGTTTTGTATCTAATTTGGCTCTACTTGGCCTCATGTCTTTTGTAATACTTACAATCAATTGTTCGTTACTTCCGCTAATATTTCTCATCTCATAGGAGTAGGGGTTCGAAATCGTTGCAACCTTTTCCGTTACTACTTTGATCTTTATTTTAATTACTTTCAATTAATCGTTTACTACGTTTAGAATTGTTTTAATTGACTTGGTGATCACGTCTTATTTCAAACAATTTTAATCCAGTAATTTCTAGTTTTCCAATTTTTTACGAACTCTTAGACGACCCGCATTTTGTGGTTTCCCCTATTTCTAATCACTTTAACCCTCGTGATTTCCACCTTTTCCCTATTTTTATTATTTTAATTTTAATTTATTTATCTATTTTTTTTTTTTAATATTTTTATTACCACTTCTACGGTTTTTTTTTTTGGATGATATTTACACGATGATTCCATTGTTTTATACAACCTACCCATAATTTTATTTTTATTTATAGTTTCCTGTTTCTTTGATTCCTACTCTACAAATATTGATAATTTTATCCCCACTTTCCTGTTGAATCGTTTCATTTTTGAAATTTTGTATATCTAATATTTTAATTTATTTACATATATTGATATTTTCCTCTCTTATTACAATGCTCGTCATTTATGAGTTTTCTAAACTGTTGTTTTGTTTCCATATTGTTGGGGTTCTCGGTGACTTCGGATAGAAATTATTGTCGATCTGCCTCCAAACGTGCTTTAAACACCAGTAACGAACTCCAAACGATATAAACTTTATTGATTAATACACTTTGTCTCCACTGATTTACAAAAATATTTACAATTCACTCTCCAAATTTTTAATTTCTTCACAATTTTCTGAATTCTAGAGTATTCGGAGGTTTTGAACCATTTTAACTTTTTATCAAAAGTTCACACGATTATAGTTCTATGGTAATTTTGATCGTCTTATTATTCTACACCATATATCAAAATTAAAATTTTTGGCCAAAGTTGTGACCCTTTATAACTTTTTATCTAAAGCTTTGATGACTAAAGTTCTATTGGCAATTTTGCTTGTTTCGTCGATCTCTACAACATATCAAAAATTAAAAATTTTGACCAAGGTTTTGACCCTTTATAACTTTTGACCCAGAAGTCAGACTGCCATACTTCTATAGTAAATATTGCTCAGCTTCTCAAGCTCTACAACATATCAAAAATTAAAAATTTTGACCAAGGTTTTGACCCTTTATAACTTTTGACCCAGAAGTCAGACTGCCATACTTCTATAGTAAATATTGCTCAGCTTCTCAAGCTCTACAACATATCAAAAATTAAAATTTTTGAAGGTTTGACTCTTAATAACTTTTTATCCAAAGGTCGGAAGATCCTAATTTTATCACCACTTTTGCCATTTCATCGTTCTGTACAACATATTAAAATTAATTTTTTTGACCAAGGTTTGACCCTTTTTAGCTTCGAACCTTTAGAAGATACAACCATAGTTCTATTGGCAATTTTATTAAGCTCATTCTTCTCTACAACATATCAAAAGTTATATTTTTGGTCAAGGTTTGACCCTTTACACCTTTGAAGTTCGATATGATACGACTATAGTTCCATTGACAATAACACTCAACTCACCGTCCTGTACAACATATCAAAAATAAAATTTTTGGCCAAGGTTTGACCCTTTTTAGCTTCGAACCTTTAGAAGATACAACCATAGTTCAATTGGCATTTTTTACTCAGCTCATCGTTCTCTACATAATATCATCGAACTGTTTTCTCATCGTCAATAAGTCGATCGTTTTCCTTCGTTTGTTGTTAAGTTCCATTCTTTAGTTCACCCTCTCTCCGTGGTCCGACAAAATGTCGTTCCGACATTTCTGTTTAATAATTAAACATTTGCTTTTATTTCCTTGAGTTCTTTGCAAAAACAATCATTTCGATGCCGGCTGAGCCCTCAAATTTGTACTTGGTGGGCTAGTCGTCTGTTATTTACTCTCTTGATTTTTAGTCAGGTCGTTCGTTTTTCATCGATCTTTACAATTTCTCATCAATCTTTACAATCGATCTTTACAACTTTAAACTCCATATTCCATCTCTCCGGGGTTTGGCAGAAATGTCGTCCCGACATTTTCTATTAAAAAAAGATAGTTATGCTTTATGTCCCCTCGTTTGTTGTACACGAAAATCATTCGATCCCGGCTGAGCCCCCAAATTTGTGTGGTGGGTTACAGGGTTTCAAATCTTGCTTATCCTTCTAGTTGCCCTCGTAACGCCATACAAAATGATTCTGATCCACTTGGCACCCGTTGCTAGGCAACGTTGGTAATGTGTTCAAGTGGTGGATTGTCCGCAAAAATTGAGTATTATCGCTAGTACTGTAGTTGCTCGGACAACCCTCGGGTTCACGAGCTGTCGATAGAAGACCTGTGCTCGCTTTTGATTCTTAGGTCCCATTATTCTCCTATCTCCTTTAAATGTTAACCTATACTCTCATATCATTCATTGTTATGTCTATTCGCATAGTCCTTCTTCTTGTTGTCCATGTCGAAGATTTTTCTTTGGCCTGTACACCCTTTGTTATGTTAAATACACCCACATTATATCTTTCACCCTTATCCCTATTATCACTACAATGTTTCCCATTAATATTACTAGCATTATCATTGTTGCTATTAGATGTATTACCCTTATTAATTGTTACTACTAATACCTTTATTATTATTTTTATAGCTATAACTACCATTATATTTATTGTTATCGTTACTATGATTATTACCATTATTATTATTATTATCATAATTATTATCAATCATTACTACAAATACCATGATTATTGTTATTATTATTACCATTATTATTATTATTATTATTATTATCATTATTATTATTATTATTATTAATATTACTATTATTATTATTACAATTATCATTATTATAATTACCATTACCCTTATCATTATCATTATTATTATTAAGATTTTGTAGGGATCCGACCTTATTCCTCAGCGTTAAAAATTGTTTATTGATATACAACATTAGCCATAGTCCATCTATATTTTCCGGTTTTCGATAAAGTATTTTTATAAATTCGAAAATTTTAGCAGCGTTCCGCCCTTATTTTACGGTTCATCCCTATTCTACCGTTTTCGACAAAGTATTTTCATTGACTCGGAAAATTTGAGCAGCGTTCCGCCCTTATTTTACGCATTCCATTTTTACGTTACTATTTTTGTTAAGTATTTGAATTAGTTCGGAAAATTTGAGCAGCGTCCCACCCATATTTTCCGCCTCAACTCAAATTAATTTATTTAATTCTTATTTAAAAACATTATCTTCCATGATTTTGGTCGTTCGGATCAATCTTTTTCCGATGGCTGTTCATTTTAACTGTTGCAACGATTTCGCAATTTTCCCCGCCACCCATTCCCTCTTTCTGTCCTCAAGATCTATTTATGTTCATTTCATAGTTAATTATTGGCCACTGGACTACTCGGTGTTAGAGATTTTGAGCCGATTGTTGTTAAAAATTTATGTCAATTTTACAGAAAACGGATGGTGAAGGAGCAGCCAATAAACTACTCATTTACCCTCCAATTTCCCCGATGTACGGATAATATTGACGTTCCAACTCCTGCGTTTCGCACGCTGAGCCTTCACGGGTACATATCGTTGGCGATTTTCCACGCTCTTACACAAATCTGTACTATGTAGATTTTGCTTTCTTGCGTCATGTGTTGGCTGTGGGCCGGAAAAGGAATAACAAATAATATTTTACCATAGCATTTGGAATAAAAGTTTCGATGCACTAAGGCTGTAGATATAAAATATTTATTCAGCATATTACATCGGCTACATACATTTGAAATTCATTGTATCCATTCCATAAAATTTACTTCGAAAATCCCATAAATTTAATCTGAAAAATCATCCATAAATTCAATTGAGAAATTACCCATAAATTTGATTCAAAAAGTCATCCATAAATTCAATTGGAAAAACAAAATTATCCATAAACAAAATCATCCATCAATTCGATCTGAAAAGTCATACATAAATTCAATTGAAAAATTACCCATCAATTCTCTTCGAAAAAATCAACTAATAATATTGCACCAGTTGAGAGTGATCGTGTTCAGGCAAAACACTTACCCGTGTTAATTGCCTGAATGCACGGCTCTCAACCAGCTACACAACCAGCTACACAGTTCTATAATGAAATTTTTCCTCCGAAAAATAAGACTGAAAATTTGTGAAAACACATCGGTATTTATACCTATTTTTCTCGCGTGTGAAATTTGATGCAGTAAAACAAAATTCGACCTTGTTATTTTCTAGTAAATTCTATTCGTTAATTTTATTATTTTTTGATTTATTTTTATAATTTTTTATTTAAGATTTTTATTGAATTATTACTAATTCAAATTTTCGATTTAAATTTCATTTTAATGAACTTTTATTAATTTTTTCAATTTCGTCGAATTTGTTGTGTTTTCTTGTTATATTTGTGTAGGTATCGTGCGAATCTTGGTGCATTTTGTTATTATTTTAATTTTATTTTTATGTTTTTGATTTTATATTTATTTATATTCTCTCAGATTTTAAAGTGTTTAATTGGTGTTGTATATTGTATTTTAAGTTATCTTGGTGCTGGGTTTTCGTGCTGTATTACTGATGCATTTAAACAATTCTCGAGGCTATTGGTGTGCTGGCCCA
Source organism: Schmidtea mediterranea (assembly GCA_022537955.1). NCBI lineage: Eukaryota > Metazoa > Platyhelminthes > Tricladida > Dugesiidae > Schmidtea > Schmidtea mediterranea. The sequence continues at coordinate 142,874,231 of CM039679.1, read as the reverse complement.
ACATTAATAATGAACCATCATTTTTTCGATATATGCATGTTGGGTTTATGAATTATGTTGATGTGCTGGCAAACTGTATTACTACGAGTTGTTACCGTTCGCCAAATCACATGCCTCTCCTATTCTAAGGTTCAATTCCTCGCGCACAACACACAATTTACGGATTACCATCATAGCCATGTTGGTTATGTGTATGATAGCTGAATGCTATTCGAGCAGGTGAGCACTGTTGCCAATACTACTACTCGAATAACTAGGTTCAAGTGGCCGCTAGAAGGTCTTACGGGTTATTGTATGTTCCCCTGATTACGAAATATACCTGGTTCCTTACGTTTAGGTTATGAACTAGATTGGGAAAATATCGAATATCAGTGATACTGATCGACATTTTAAATTTTAACCACAGGCTATAGAGTTATAACGGAATTAAATCGGTATTTTTATATTATAGTTCATTAATACAAAAAAATAATTTATATATTAATTTAATTTATTCTATTATTGAGATCCAAGCGATCCTTATTATACTATTATATCAAATTTGAAATCGACAATATTTAATTCATGAAATAAACTGGTACACAATTCAAAAGTTGAAATTACCAATATTTAATTTTTGAAATAAACTAGCATGCAATCTATATAATTTTTAGACTAATGAAAATAACAACAACAACAAAAAATTTGTTTGCGATGTCACAATATAAGTCCTCGGAGTCTAAACAAAATATCCTCGCTCACAGAGAAGTCTGATCATTCGTCTCCGTCGATGTCTACGGGCAGACAACGACGCTTGGGACATCTGATGGTGGATTTAGTGTTGATTGTCTAGAATTTCTCCCTTGTTTTATCATTGGCTCAACCACCGAAATAATGAGTGGTGATGAGCGTCCGCTTGTCTGGTAAGCCTTTTCTATATTCACTCGCTGCCCGACGTACTAATTGCAATTTGGGTTGAAGCGGGGTGCGAAAAGAGAGGTTGCACCAGCGCATATATTATCTCCAAGTCGGAAGTGTGGTGATTATTCTCTTCATAAGACGCGCCTCTATATTCATTCATCTCTGAAGGTCCATCGTGTTGTAGATTAGCCTGTAACAGGGAATTTTTGGCCCTGCGTCTCTGCTTCTGGCTACGGTTCCTGTTAGATTTATGCAGTCGGTTTTCCGGTGTATTCTCGGAGTTGACCATAGAATTATTCTGGTCCGGCATTTGAGCTTCCGCCGGAGTTGGCAGGTGATGAGCGGGGTTTATATTCAATTCCTGGGCCAATCTTCTGCTCGGCAGACGAGCTTGGAGTTTTCTTTCGGTGAAAATTTGCCAGGAGCGCGGCGCTCTGTTCCGATATAGTAATCCGCAGTCTCCGGTTTTCAATAATTAAGTCGTCACGGGTTCGAGAGAGCCGCGTGATTTTCTGGTAAAGCCCCTTGGTTGCTTCAGGTGAACACCAAGTGCCCTTAACTTTATGATATTTTTCCTTGAGAATGGAATTTTATTGTTCCAGTTTCTCGATCTTCTGAGTCATTGCCACTACGGACGGAGCGAGAGAGATTCGGGGAATTGTTGGCAATTGTGATAATGAAGCCATAAATAGACAATCAAAAAATTTGGCAGAGAGAGAATTATTGAGAAATTTGAACCACTGAGGGATGTGATTAATTTTTTAAGAATGTTTGGCCTTTGTTTTCGAAAAATACCATGTTATTGAAGAGACTGGATTTCCTACAAAACTACAGTTTATGTCGGAGATAAATTCCAAATTTATTTGATTATTTATTATTTTAGGTTCATCCGATGGGTTTCTTCCTATTATTTTAGATAAATTTCTAATCTAGCTCTATAAATTTATTTCTGTGATTTTGATGAATTACTACTTTAATTGAATTGATTTATTTGAATTAAATTAGACAATTTATGGTGGTAGGCAGTGATCAGTGACTTGGCCTACATCGACAAAAAGCTGCTATATACTTTATTTTGATCAGTAATATTTTTAGAATTATTGGCTAATATAGAACTACACCGCTTGTCGAAATTCCCTACTTGAAAGGGTACGACTTATAACCAGGTCATCGTTATTTAACAGTAAAGGGTCAGATGGTCGAAGTTATGTCTGTGAATTTCGATTCCTATTTAAATGGAAGTGGCTATATCATTGGCAAAGATTTGGTCAGGCATCTTAATAGCGGAAAATTTTTATGGCGCTTCCCCTCTATCGGTGCTAATGTACCTATAGTACACTAAGCCTATTCACCTTCTCTGACTCGTTACGTGCGAGGTGTGGTTAATTGAAAGTTTTCGTCAACGTTTTTAGTGTGATTTTGTTTATAGCGTTACTGGTACCTATCTCCTGTCGTTGTTTGATTCCGCTGATTTGTATCATTTGTTAGATTTCTCATCTGTCAACCTCTCTCTAAATGTTCCTATTTGTGACGAACGTTTTGTAACTAGTTAGTAACATGCGTGAGTTTTGGTTATTTCTTATATTATACTCTTTTGCTGATCCCTTCCTGCGTTCAACTTTACAACAAGGCATTTGACTTAACCATTAACCTTCTATCCCTAGCTAACCAGTCGTATTATAACTTTGAAGAGGTTTTTTTATAAAAAATTCCACTTAATGATCGAACAGCGATCACCATTAATTCCCTTAACTAATGACGCATTTTCCGAAATTTTTATTTTCTACTCGTCTCGACCGACGTTTCCATCAGCCGTTACGAGTGGTAAAACGATACCCTGCGGGTAAACTACTGCGTCTTGTTACCAGGCCTCGCCACGAACAACCGAGTTTTCAAGAGTGCACGACCAGCAACCACAACAATCTAATTCTTATTTTATCACATTTGTATATTAAATGAACAGCTCATTTTATTTACTTTTTTAATAGGATATTTCGTATTGAAAATATTCCATTTTATTCGTTAGTTACTAATTTTTATGAATTGTCCATCTTCCGGTCAAATCTTTATGTTATCTTGTTATTTTTAGGTTGGTTTCATGCTGATCTTGGTGCAAATTTGTTATTATTTTGATTGACTTTTATTAAAAGATAACGCCAATAAAAAGCATTCCGTACGATATATTTCGACAGCATAACTGTCATCTTCACGTCCACAAAAAAAACTAAAAATATTGTGAATTAACATTTAATTTAAACAAATTACTTTTTATTAATTTAATTTTGTAATAAATAAATATTTAAAAAATATATTCAAATAACTTTTAACTAATTTAAAATTTTATTTATATAAATATTATAATTTTTATTTATATTATAATTTTTTAAAAAATAATGTAATTTAAAAATTCAATTATTTTAATAATTTTAAAAAAAAGTTTTTTTTTAAAAAACAATATATAAATAAGAATTAACATACTTAAACTTTTTAAAAACATTCAAAACATTCGTAGACACAGCACTTTGCACATTAATCTTTGGATCCAATGACCTTATCAACAATGCTTCACATATCACGCGTTACCAATAATTATTAGAACTTTTCAACAAAATTTTAAACTCAGACATTCACATTTTGCTTTTACAGCCTCTATTGTGCTCACTAATATTGGTCAAACCCTTCAATCGACAATGCTCTAGAACTCAAATACAGAGATGATGGGAAGTCTCTCCAATGTATGTGACATTACAGCCATTACATGTAAATTGATAAACGAGATCAAAATCCAATCCAATCGGAGTTCTTGATTTATTAATAAACATATTGCGTACCTTACACGAATTAGAGACGATCTTATACTCTAAATTTCCCATCTGTTTACTTAACTTCCTTTTATAATTTGTAAAACTATCAGAGTACGGCAATACTAACACATATTTAGGCTCAATTTTTTTATATCCATTTTTACCATCACCCAGACCAAGACTCAATTCACACCCATCCGACAAATTACATTCAGACTTTCGAAAACATGGATCCTTAGGATTTTTAATCAATTTGTCAACAGTCTCTTTTATCATCAACAATAAAAATGATTTAGAATACCCATTCTTTATCAACAACTCAAACAATTTATCAAAACGTGTTACCGAATTAGCAAAAGTAGAAGATAAAGACCATGAACGATAAATCAATCCTTTCACCATATTTCTCTTATACTTAAATTCACAAAAGCTTTCTGGAGAAGTATAAAGACCAGTATCAGTTGGTTTTCTATAAATCTCTGTCTCATAATGTTTATCTTTGCGTTAAAATAACAAATCTAAAAACGCCTTTTATGACTTTCTCTCCGTTTCACATGTGAATACAATTTTTTTATGTAAACTGTTCATAAAATGCAAAAACGGTTCTACATGTTTGTGGTTTTCAAATACAAGAAAAATATCATCCACATACCTTTTATAAACAAAGGGTTTCTCAAATTGGAAAGAAGCAATTTTCTTTTCCAAACTAGCCAAAAATATTGATGCCATCGTTGGTGCTAAAGGGGAACCCATAGCGATTCTATCTATTTGTTGATACCATTCATTATTGAAAAGAAAATTGACATTTGAAGTAGCAAATTCAAGAAGTTTACGAAATGCCCTTCTATCCAATATGTGATGTTCAGAATCATTTTCATCCCACAACGCACAGCATAAGTCAATTGTATCAACCAGTGGTACATTCTTAAACAAACTGCAAACATCAAACTAAACCATAACATCATTCATACTTCGTTTTTGTAACTGTGAAATACAAGACACAAACTCAAACCTAAGCATTACATTCAGACTCTGATCGCATTAACGGTTTTAATAATCCATCTAAAAACTATGCTATTTTATACTGGGCAGTACCAACCATCGACAAAACTGGTCTCATAGGTACACCATCTTTAAGGATTTTTGGAAGCCCATATTGTTTTGCTGGCTGCGATCCTATTGGACGAATAGACTTACCTACCTCTTAATTAATAAACTTCTTCTCAATAAAAACATTTAAAATTTTTTGTACAAACTCTTCATCCTCAAGAGGACGCAATTTTCCATTCGAATATAATTTTTAAATATTTATTTATTTCAAAATTAAATTAATAAAAAATAATTTGTTTAAATTAAATGTTAATTCATAATATTTTTAGTTTGTTTTAAATACCTGAAGATGACAGTTATGCTGTCGAAATATATCGTACGAAAAGTATTTATTGGCGTTAGCTTTTAATTAAATCGTTGCCAAATTTATTTAATTATTTATTTATTTTTATGTTTTTTGATTTTATATTTAATTGCGTTTTGCTCATATTTTAAGGTTGTTTATTTGATGTTTATAGATCTGATTTTAAATCTTCTTTGTTATATTTGCGTGCTATTTCCAATTCATTTAAACAAAATCCAGTCCTGGCCCAACAATATAAAATTGCCTCACCTGGCACGTTAATTTATTTAAATTCACTTAAATTTATTTATTTTGGTTTCTGAACTTCGCCGACTTCTTAAATCACAATTCTCTCTATATATTTTATTCTTCCGACTGGCAACTAATCTCATTTCGAGCTCTATTTTTATAGTGTCTCTTTGAAAACATTTTAATTGTCGGTATGCAATCTTCCCCAGATCTCAAAAACCTGTTTAATTGTTTTTTGAACATCCGATTAGCTTGGTTTGCTCTTGGGTACTTTATCTCAAAAATCTTTATTGATCTATTTTCACCCCAGGTTCTCTGCACAGCTCGGGTCTTTACATGTATTGGGTTTCCTTATCGTTAGGATTTCCTATTGGCTTGGGCATCACACTAGCTCGGGTTTTCCATTATGGGACTAATTAATCTTAATTTTGTTTGTTTTTTGACTATAACCCTCCTTGAGGACCCCTCACCAAAAATTTATTATTATATTTAAGTTCGTCGTTCGATTCGGTGTTCAATCATACCCGTTTCTCTCGATCAATATTGATTTGCAATTTTAAAAATTTTCAAGAATTTAAATAAAATATATAATTTTTTAAATAACAAATTTTCGAATTTTAGTTAGTGCTGACTGGGGAAAACGAACTCGTCGACCAAATGATTGCGTTTCCAGTTAATGCTCTTTGCAGCTAAATGTTCGCGCGTCCATGGACGCGAAACTAGTCAGCCTACTAAGAGTAACTTTCAGCCAGTTAAAAGCCGGAATGTTACTAATATTCGGAACTCTGATCCATCTACGGTTTCACGATAAACGATTTCAAGTAATAATCAAAGTTCAGGGGACCTACTGACTAAAATCAGTACGAGCTTGAACATACTTAAAAGAAAATTTATTAACATTAGTTTAAATCAAAAACAGCGTATGACATACCAAGAACATATATTAAAAGCATATATTCCATCTTCCTTGATGGTATAGACAAGAAATTTTAATTTGGTTTTGTAAATTTCTCACTTTTCCGGATTTATTCTTAGCCCTGCTTTTTGTATTCTATTAAACACTTCCCATAATCTCTCATCGTGTTCAGATTGATTCTTGCCATCTACAGGAATATCGTCTAAATAAACAATTGCTCCATTAAGCAATATACTCTCTAACATAGTATGCATTAATCACGGAAATGTTGCTGGAGCCATTGATAATCCAAATGGAAGTCTGTTAAAACAAAATTGACTTTCTTTGGAACTAAAAACCGTTTTCTCTTGCGCTTCTTCTGCTAATGCAACCTGATAGCATACTTGTCCCAAATCTAAAGAAGAAAAGAATTTAGATCCTGATAGGTTATCAAGTAATTGAGATATGTTGGGCATAGGAAAAGATTCTCTTTCCGTGATCATATTCAAATCTACGCACATTCTTATTGAGCCGTCTTTCTTTCCAATTACGACCAATAGTGAGGTCCATGGACTTTTACATCGTTTTATAACTCCAGCTTTTGTTAACTCTTTTATCATATAGTCAATTTTCTGCTCAAGGTGCATCGGTTGTCATCTTGGGAACTGCATTGTTGAATTCCTAGATGTCTTAATTTCATGTTCGACGATTCTTGTGAATCCTAAATCAAATCTAGCTGTTATAAATATTGAACCAAATTCATCTAATAATTTGTTAATTGTTGGCATTTCATTTTATTCCAATTCATTTTTCGCTTTTTGTCTTTTTCGTCATCAGTGTAATTACTAATCTTTGTCTCGGATTGTTAATTTCTATCAACTCCACCAATAAACCCTGGAAATATATTTTTAATAACAATAATTCTAATAATCCTCATTTTATTGTTCCAATAAACATTTGCTTCTGTGCATCCCAGTGGAAAAACTCTACATATTTTGATTTCACTACTGCTCAACTTTGGACTGCCAATTTTATTCCACATTTCCTCATTTATTACTGTAATCACAGCTCCGGAATCCCATAACATATCAATCTTAACATCATTTACCATCATCTTGCTTCATTCTCTTCCACCTGATGTCGCATACCTCATTTCCTCTACTCTGCCATTCCAATTTTCATTCTTTACAACCCAGTGACGAAATGTATGTTATAGAGTTCCTCGTGTTTTTTTCATTTATTACATTATGAATTACATAATCAATAATAGATTCTCTGGTTTCTGCATCATCAGAGTAATTTCTCTCATTTTTCATCATACACACAAGCAATAATTTTCTTGTTGTCATAGCTATACTCTCTTTCTTTCTTAATAAAAAGCAATCAAGAAAATGATATCCTCCTTTACCACATATTAAACATGTATCTTTTAGTGGCTATTCAAATATTTTATGTATATATTCTCCACTATACATATATTCTTCCATATTCTCCACAGCAAAAACATTGACCTGACTGTAATTCACCATTTCTCTGTTCAGCAACGCCTTTAGATCTATTGTATAATCTCTTTGCGATGTGTTTAAGCGATACCGCTGGTGTCCTTCTCTGCATATTCCGTTCGACTGCATGATTCATTTCACTATTTCTGTTTTACGAATTATTCGATAAAATCTGTCTTCTGTAATTGCCTTTGTTTCTGAATGCATTGGCATTAGTTCTATTTCTTTTTCTCATAAACGTTTCTGGATTCCTTCTTCTTGATGCTTCTGCGTAACTGCTTTTGTTTATTTTGAAGTTAAAAAACAAAACTGAGAAATCTATTACTATTTGGATTAGCATACGAAAGACCTTAATCAAATTTGATTTAAAGGTTTTGGCTCGTATAATTTATCATCTAACCACACTATTTAACACTAAAAGAATAATTCGATGAAAATTATGGAATAAATTTCCGTAAGAGCAATGGCGGAATTCGGTTTACGAATGAGCGGAGAAAGATTCGAAATCATTGAATAAAATATAAGCCCTGCTCAAAGAATTTACAACAACATAAGACAGAGTTGGAATGAGAAGCCACTCATGCAGAACACATGATCAAATTTTCAATGAATAATACCTTTTAAGGAATATGTGAAAGGATCGGTTTAAAAGAGACACACTCATGGACCCTAATAAGTGTTCATTACACCAGTAATAAATGACAGCCGACTATCCATATCCAGTAAAGTTACATTTATTAAATGTAAAAAATTATATCGTTTTCTACTCACAATATAATGAAGGCGCATGAATTATTTCTATTTCCATTGGTTAAATGATAGTATTTATTTCTCTAAAGGTTGGGAGTCTCACACCTCAGAAAAATCAGGCTTTGAAGTATTGTGCACCCATTAAATAGCCGTACTAAAGAAATTTATTGAAACATTGCATTGTTTTGCCTTCCTAAATGTTTAACCCGCAAACGATGTTTTGGACAAAAATGTCCATTTTGTTTTTTTAGTGACGTTTTCTTGGAAACTGAAAAATACCCTGCTTTGTGAATCTATGACTTAGTCAATTTTTTATGCTTTATTCAAGTAAAACTAGCAGACATTCATAACTACTAAAATAAAAAAGTTATGACAAGTTATTCTGTTTTGAGAAAAAATGGACATTTTTGTACAAAATTCATTGTGTATTAGTTTTTAGCTTTTTCAGTTGACAATTCATGTCATATTTTCTGACATACGCGTTAACTCATTTCAACAAATACTGGCGTTAAAATGAAGCTGATCAGACTTTTTTAAACAATTATTGTGACTGGCTGACACTATGATATGTTTATCACATGATGGCGGATGGAATTCTTACAATAGAGTTCATTGATTACATATCTCTCCATCTCTGCTTTGGCAGGAATGGTCTTCCATTAACCACTCTCTAACTATAAGTTGCTTTAGCCTACATACAAGTGAAATTTAATGTAGTATCCGTCTCACCAACATCTTCAAAACAGTTCTGTATTCATATTAGTTAGCTTATTCGCTCTCGTCTATTTTGTGAAGTAAGCAGACTATACCATTTTACACTCATGATATTGGTACTCTGTCTGTCTCTCTCTACTCATCCCCCACACACAGACGCACTTAGAATACCTCATTTCAGGTATCAAGAAATAATGCACGTGACACTTACAATTGGTGGGTTATTGGGTGTTAATGTTTGTTTAGATTATGTTAAGGTTTCCTTTACACTTACAATTGACAATTGATATTGGAACCAATGAATGTCTCATATAATAATATTCTCTCACGATCTTTCTCACCTGGATTTGTTCATGCGTTTGTCTGCACTTTGTCATACTCTCATTATAAGTGTGTGAGTGCCGTGTTAGAATACAACATTTATACTAGTAGGGTAGAGGGTTTGCTACTACATAAACATATCACAATTGACATGAGTTCTCATCCACGAGCGGCAAAAGCATTTGCTCTACGTGCTATCCTAGGAAAAAGTTCTAGTAGCAGTAGTGATAATGAAGTTGTGCTGGAAGCTGACGATGTACATGAAATCAAAAGTAATGACGAAGAACAGCTGTCTTGTGACGATACTGAAAGTGAGGATGCTGACAATCAACAAGTTGAAATCAATCCAGCTGATCTTCATGAACAAGATGATATCAATAGATTCACCGATTCTAATGGAAATGTATGGGTTTCACCTAATGAAGGCATGTCAGGTCGAGTAAACGCAGCAAACATTCTCCTCCCATCCCCTGGTATAACCCGTTGGGCTACTCAAAGAATTTGGGAAAATTCCGTGTTAGACTGCTTTAATCTTCGATTCATAAAATGTAAATCAATTTATTATGTACACTAAATAAAAGTTATAATATTCTTTTGACTTTTAGCAACAATAGAAACAATTTTTTATATTGGAAAAGAAGATGATCGGGATATGCAAGTGTCGTACGGTGAGTATATAACAATCGATATGTTGCAAGGACTATATGGTAGTGGAAGAAATGTAACGTGTGACAACTTTTTCACATCATTGAATTTATCAAAGCGATTGTTCCAAAATGGTATCACCATGGTAGGCACTATTCGTGCATCGAGGCGTGACATACCAAAGCATTTGACGAGGTACCAGGGGCGTGAAGTTTTTTCAACTATTGAATTGATAACAACAAGTACAGCAGATCGTAGAGATAAAGCCTTGTTGGTTAGTTATGTTGCTAAAAAGAACAAAGTTGTCAATATCTTATCTACTGCCCATAACAAAATAACTGGATATGTCGGTTCAAAGCATAAACCAGACGTACTTCTCTTTTATAATGCTACAAAAAGGTGGAGTTGACGCAATGGACGAAAGAGTTGCAACATATACTACAAAGTTTAAATGTCGAAGATGGCATGTGGCATTCTTTTGTAATATATTAAACATCTCAGCATTCAATGCATTTGCCTTGCACTATCTTGTGGAGCCTCAATGGAATGCGAACAAGTCACATAGACGAAGGCTATTCCTGATTGAACTTGGTAACAGTTTAATAAGTGCGTATGTAGAAGACAGAAGAAGGACTGCTGCCGCCGACTCTCTATCGTCGACTCCATATAAGCGTGGTGACTGCTACATGTGTATTGATCGAAAACGGTGCACTGTCACATGTGTTAAATGTAACAGATTTATATGCAAAGAACATTTACACAACATTTGTAAGAATTGCTCATAAATTATAGCTTTATTTCTTGGTATTCTGTCATTTTTGTGTACTTGGACATTTTTGTCCAAAATGAACAAAATCGTTGATTTTTATTTCCATCGTTTGCGGGTTAATATTGAAAATTAATTCCAAATAAATATCGTACGATTTTATGTCTGATTATTAATTGTTGAAAAAATTATTTCTCCCTCTGAAATGAGCATTCTATGCCAAATAATTAAATTTTCAGTCTATTAACTTTTCATTTATGCACTTTATTTGAGAAATCTTATTAATTAATTATTTAGCAACCGATACAATTATAAATTTGTGAACAGGTTTCAACAATAATATGTTTAGTTTAATATAATAATAGGGCTCAAAATCTAACATTCATAAACAGGGATTAGAAATAATAAAAAATTATGATAAACAAAAAAGAACCAAAAATAATATTTGTTTTGTTTTTTTCAAATTCTTTCTTTGTTTTTATCAATATTGATGCTTTTTGAATTCATATTTTCCGTTCCAGTCAATTGGTGGCATATCGTGTGACCAAATACTATTTCTGCATGTGAAAATCTTGTTGCCTGTTGTATTGTGGCATTTACCATAAATTCCACATCCGGTAATATTTCTGATCAATCTTTATACTGTTTTTCTTTTAACATAATGGATATTGCATCTCTAATGGTTTAAAATTGTTATGATGATAAGGGGTTCAATATGTTATTTCAATACGATGTATATTCAATAATTCCAAAGATAACTGAGATTCATAGGTCTTACCTTTATTTGTGCGAATTGTCTTAAGAGCTCTGAATTTCTTTAACCATTTTTTCAATAAAGACTCCTCCCATTCGTCCCATTAAATACATGCAGAGAACTAGGTCTACGTTTAAAGGTAGTTAGAAGCGCAATGCAACCACACACAAAATCTCCAGTAGCCCCCTTTCCCCGCCAGCGACGGATTAAATTACATAATTATGTATTTAATATAGAATAATGTTGATTACGTAATTACGCAATCAAGATAATTGATTTTTGTGTGTGCATGTTTATTTTTCTTAAATTTTTTTTGAATTTATTTTTGGCGAAATTTTTTCAAAAGTTTTTGTTTTGAATTTTTCGCGCGAATTTTCGAAAAATTATTTTAATGCATATTAATTATTGTAAAATTTTTCAACCATAAAAATTTTTTCGGTCACAGTCAGGGGGTATTTTTGACTCTCGATAAAAAAATTTAAAATAAAATATGCCTAAATCGCCTCACGATTAAATAGTCTAAGATTAAAATTGGCTTGAATCGGCTGTCAATAAAACAACAGAAATATATTTCTGTAATTAAAAAGCCTAAAATTAAAATCTCGATTAAAAAGCCTAAAAAAATATTTCTTTAATTAAAAACCCTAAGTAATTTTTCTTAATGAAAAAACCTAAAATAAAAATGGCTTGAATCGCCTACCGATAAAAAATGACAGGAGTATTTTATAGTCTTGTTAAAAAAACTCTTGTAATATTTGATCACACAATTTTCATAGGCAAATTTAGGCTGTAGATAAAAATTAATTAAAATACCTAAAGTAAATTAAGGTAAATTAAAGTAAATTAAAGGTTCTAAAATAAATTAAAATACATTAGACTAAATTAAAGCACATTAGAGTAAATTAAAGTGTCTAAAGTAAAGTTATGGTCTACTAAGTTAAAGTTGAAAAGTTATAGCTGGCAAATTACATAAGTTAAAAACTTTTAAAAGTAAATAGAGGGTCAGCGCTTAGGTTACATAAGGTAAGTTTTTAAAAGTTGAAAATTTTGAAAGTAAGTTAAAGTCGACAATATTGCATGATAAAACTATTTAAATAAACTTTTTAGTATAGTTTTATCTATGAATTTTTATAAGATGATATTTTAGTGTAATTTTTTCAATTAAATTTTTTAAATGTTTTTAAAGATGATTTTTAGTATTATATTAGGAGCTAAATAATAATAGAGAATTAAAACTAATACTTTTTACAAAATGATTTCAAAAATCATAAACAAAGCAATAAAGTTTTATTCAGAAAAAAGCTGTACATTATCTGGTTAATGATGTATAGTTCTCAGTCATTGGTATACCGTACCTAATCACTGTTCAATGATGTGTATTCGCTAATGTATTCATAAGTTGATATCAAGTTAGTTAACCGTTAATCTGTTTGTGGATGAATTTATTTTTATTATGAAAATTATACTATTATTATTATTATTATTATTATTATTATTATTATTATTATTATTATTATTATTATTATTATTATTATTAAGAAAAATTATAGTAAAAATTTTATTTCAAAAATTTTATCATGTAATTTTGTCGCCTAACATATTTTCAAAATTTTCAACTTTAAAAATTTTTTTTTTATGCAATTTAAATGATGACCCTCTATTTTTTTAAAAATTTTTACCTTATATAATTTGCCAACTATAACTTTACTTTAGACCGTTTAATTTACTTTAAACCCTTTAATTTACTTTAATATACATTAATGTACTCCTATGTACTTTAATTTACTTTACACCAATGGTTGTCAACCTTATGCAGTAATCGCAACCCTTGGTAAAAAATCAGAATTTCACATACCTCTCATTATTTCTGTAATTTATAAAGTACAAACACGATATGCATAAATCATATTTTATTTAATAAGTAAAGAAGTAATTACAAAAGGTAAAACATTTTTTAATGAGAGCATTGTTGTGGCTTATCATCAACCAACTGTTGTATTTTTGGTACAATGTTCGAAACGGCCAACCGCATGTCATGTTCAGTGTTTAGTTGGTTCGGTAATTTCGTTTTTATAAATGCAAGCACTGAAAATCCAAAATCCATCCTTTACTCAACTTTCTACATACCCCCAAGAAGGTCACCACGTACCCATACGGGGCACACAGACCCCTGGTTAGGAACCACTGCTTTAGACCCTTAAATTTACTTTAATTTACCTTAATTTACTTTAGGTATTTTAGTTTATTTTTATCTACAGCCTAAATTTGCCTATGAAAATTGTGTGACCAAATATTACAAGTGTTTTTTAACAAGACTATAAAATACCCTTGATCATTTTTTATCGATAGGCTATTCAAGCTATTTTTATTTCATGCCTGTATTTACCTATAGAAAATACTTAGACTAAATATTGCATTGTTTTTTATTGCGAGTTAAAAATATCCCTGACCATCGTAGGTGATTTGAGCCAATTTTTATTTTAGGTTTTTCATCAAGCAAAATTACTTAAATAAAGATGTGAAAATTTATTCTTAGTATTATGAAAGTAATTTAATTTATTAAATAATTTACGAATATTTTTTTAATCCTCAATATTTTTCTAATACTTTTCATCTTTCGACACATAACTAACAACCACTTAAACATACTAATCAATTAACTACTAATTAATTTAATATTTACTAAACTAATTGCAAAATAACCAATTAAAATGAAAATTTAATTCATCAGTGTAATTATCAAAAAATTAATATTGTCCCCGAGAATTTGTTGACTAAATAGATGGACTCACATTAGTAATCATTTTAGGAAGTGTACCAGTTAGAAAAAAAGAATTTTTGATTTTAAGATAGTTGCGAAAAATTTGAGTAATCATTAGGAAAGAATAACTTGTGAGGCGTTGTTGATAACATCTTTAAATATCTATGATTAATGTTCAAAGTCCTCAGTCTACAAGGATTTTAAATGTATTTAAATAATTGAATATTATTTTTGTATATTAAATGTTTGATATGATATTTTTGTAACAATTTTCCTAAAAATAACTTTAAATTTAATTTGAATTTGAATTATTTTATAAAATTTTAATAATGTTTGAGTTAATAAAATATAATTAAAAATGTTTATTTACCAAAAATTAAAGATTTTATTTTTGATGCCATTTGATTACGATTATTATTAGTTATTTGTTTTAAATATTTTTTATTTTTTAGTTATTGTTAATGCGATTTCTAGTCCGTAGAAGATTGATAAACAGTCGAAATATATTGCCAGTATCTCGCTCCGAGATGTTATATAATATACTTACTGAACGATTTTTTATTATTAAAACGTTCCCTTATTTTTTGATTATTTAATAAATTAAATTAATTTTTTGTAAGAGTTATCAATTGAATATTTTTATTTAAATTTTTATCGATAATCAGTGCAAAAATGTTTGATTCAAAAACATATCATGTATGCAGTATAAAGAAATATGTTGACATTCATCATTGAAATATCTTAAAAATTGTAAGTTTTCAATGAAAAATGCATTTAATAGAAAAATAGTTATTCTATTTTGGATTCAATCACACTTTAAAATAATACGAAGACACATGAAAGGATTAAGATATTTCAAAGTCTTGAGACAATTTATTGACTTTTACCAAACTAATTCAAAGATAATGAAATACATATAAATCAAATACAAAAGAGAAAAACTTTATTTAGAAAAGATGTGATATTGATTGAACTCTGTTAGAATTTATTATTAACAACTTGCTATCAACCTACTAAGCACCTATTCAACCATAAAATAATCACTTTAGAGAAGATAATGATGTATTTCAGTGAGAAATTGAAGACTGAATAAACGAGGAAGATTTTTATTAATAAATTTGTATTTGAACTTGAATTTCTTTTTTATTGTTTAACTTTATATGTGGTTTTTTAAAATGTTTGTAGGTTAGTAATCATATGTTAATACCAATTAGTATATACGTAGTCAATGTGTATTTAATTACTTACTGGTTTTTGGTAGCCAGTTGTTCAGTACCTAATTATTAGTAATCAGGTTGTGATACTTAGTAAGACAATATCTATTAAATCAGTGGCAATTAAATTAGTACTTTCAAAGGTTGTATATAGTTAGTTAACAAATGTTGATACCTAGTAGTTAGTAACCAAATGTTGATATTTAGTTATTTGTATATAGTAGGCGTGTATGTAGTTAGTAATCAGTTGTTGTTAACGTTTTGTTCAGTACTTAGTCATTGGTAAGCAGATGTTAATATTTAGTTCGTTAAGTTTTTTTATTTACTTGATTATATTGAATTTATTTTTATCATTTTAAACCTTATTTAAAAAATAATAATTTTTAATTAAAAATATTTCTCATTATGTAATTTATTTTTATCATTTTAAACCTTATTTAAAAAAAATAATTTTTAATTAAAACTATTTCTCATTATGTAATTTTGTCGACTTATTTTAGCTTAAATTTAATTTATTTTAGACACTTTCTTTTACTTTTATTAACTTAAGGTACTCTGCTTTAATATTGCAATGTTTTATCGAGTTGATATTCTTAGCTATTTTTAGCAATATGTGATTCAGTTCATTATGACCTACGGTTTTCTTAGCGAAACCATAAAATACCCTATGCAGAATAAAGAGATTCTTAACTCCATATCAACGAAAATTAAGTTTATTTAAATATGAATACTGCAAAATTAAAAATATTATTGTATTAGATGACTTCAAATGAAAAAATTGTGAAAATAATCATTAAAATATGAATGATATTAAAACTTTTAAAAAAGAAAATAAATTTAAAAAATTTTCTTTTAATTTTAAATGTTTCAACTATAAAGGAAAAAATTCAAACATTTAAAACTCTAAAAATTATTCAAAAACATTTACCAAAATAAAAATATTAAAATCATTTAAAAGTAACTTTTAAAATTGAATTTAAAAATATAAACATTACAATAATTTTTTTTTGTTATATTTATATTTGTTATCAAGTTCAGTCACCCAACCTGGTGTACTTTATTGATTGAAATACGATATATAAAATCTCAAGGCCATACTAATGGATGCAAAATTATATATTTAAACAATTAAAATTTTCATTAAGTGTAAAACCTTGTAAGAAAAATCTAAAAACTATTTAATAATGAACAAACATTATTACAATATTCATAATGAATTTATGATCATTAAATTTCTTCGACTAAAATTTCTTTTCAAATATTTATAATTCTTTTTCTTCAATAGAAATATAATTGGATTTGACACATACGGAATGCAGGCTAAAATGAGCGTTATTTCTCTGACCATATAATCAGTCACTAAAAGCATTTCCTTAAGCAAATACGGAAAGTAAAATAATACATAAACCATTATCATTATTATAAGTGGCTTCAGAATTCCTAATTTCCATTTCACTCCATTGTTGGAACTAAATTTAGTAAATAATATTTTAAAAATCATAAAAATTCAACTTCATATCAGAAACCCTTTTACGACTGCGTAGAACATATCTGTAAACTGCGCCGAAGCAAGTACAAAATGTAATTAAGTTAATGAATGGACTGATTAGTAAAGGATATTTAATTTTTCGAACGTTGATACACCGAACCAACTGGGCAAAAAATATGAGTTCGGTTTGAGAAATCCTGAGTTGAGCTACCGTAAGCGGAGCCGATGTTAATACAAGAGAGAGAATTATCCCAATTTTCATCGGCTTTGATTCAAAATATTTAATTTGCTTAGACCTATTAATCACTGTCAAACACCCATTGATTGTCAACATGACAATTGTGCCGAAGTCCACGGATATAAATGAATATCGGAATATTTCCCGAATATAACAATCATACCATAATGTGCTAAAGATTTCGATTCCCCCAAAAAGCGTTGAGACAAAACATGCCAAAGTGAAAATGTGCATCAATGCAATCAGCAAGTCACTGAGGGACAAAGTCAGCAATAATAAATTGTGAAAATGCCAGGATTTTCTCCTAATAATAACCATTATCATTAATATATTAAATATTCCTCCTAAAATCCCCAGAAATGAACATGCAATTATAGGGAAATACAAAATCGTTCCATTATTAGGTTGGTCCATTTTTATTATTCGAATTCACTGATTTGAATGTATTCAATTTTATAAATATTCCTGCCGAATTTTGACCACACTAAAATTAATTCCCTGAAAAATATATCATGATAAGAAAAATCAAAAATATTTAAGTTTTTTTTTGATAGGTTGAAATGATAAATTGCACTGATCACTGATTGGTTGTTTAAAGACTTTCTTTTTAACCTGGAAATGTGATTATTTTTAAATAGCAATTTTTAAAAAAATTAACTTCAATAAATTGGCAACTATCGGTTCCAAACAGGCGGTTCGCGCAAAATGAAGTTTTTATCTGACCACTTTTAAGTTCCAATACACCACTGCATCAGTGAGTTAGTCTGTGAGAGCTTACACCAAGCCACGCTGAGACAAATCACCTATAATATAAAAGAAAATCAATAAACTTGTAACATATAAACACACCAACTCACCTTGAGGTTGTTTGTAATATAGTCACTGAGACAAACCCTACACTATAAAAAATCAAAAAGTGATAGAGAAATAAAATAATGCACATTAACACAACCCATAATAAAACATGCATGTAAACTTTTAACATGTAGCCATCAGAAGTTGAAAAAACCCTTATAATAAATTAATTTATAGACATTTTTGAGATATTTTTAGAAAGAAAAATGGCGGAAAAAATTTTTAATTTAAATTTTGAGGATTTTGCTATGAAATTTCGAGTAAATGAGGATGCATCTTCATATGATTTACCTTTAAAACTAAAATTAATTTTATTTTTCAGACATTTCTGTCAAAAAAAACAAAACCTGAAATCCGAAAAAAAGCATAAATTTTAAATTATTTCGTGTACATATTCGAAGATTTTTTTCAAACGATGCATAAAAAATAAAATTATCTAATGCAATTAATAATTTTTATAACTTCAAAAATAATTTAACTCACTTTTTTTGAATAATTTCCGAAAAATAAGTTATCATAAAATAAATCATTTCCTGAATATTTATAATCATTATTAATAAATATATACATAAGCTTGTATATCTAAAGTTATAATTATAAGTTTGAATAATGATTTAATTTCCTTGTAAAATCATAATTCAACTCTTAAAACTTTATAACTTTAATCTCATAAATTTAAAAAATAACTTACTTTGCAGCCATTTCAGAAATGGCTGAAATCCATTAAATTTTCTCAAAAATAAATTCTAATAAGTTGATTTATGTTTCAACTTGCATTATAGCGGATTTTATCTGAACTTCGCTTGGTGTATACCAACGAAAACTCAAAACCAGCTGCCAATCTAAACGGCCAGTGACTTGCCTAAAGAATCCTAAATACTTTAACTGTAAAGTACTATTCAAGTATAATATATTTCGTTAAAAAATTTGATATAAATATTCGATATAAATATTCAAAAACGACAATCGAAAATTTTTATTATATGTATTTCGACAGATTCAATGTAATCATCAGAAAGAAAAAAAATCTATTTAGATATAAAATTATTATTTAAACTAATCATCAAAATATTTATCAATTTAAATTTTAAAATTTTTTATAAAAATGTAGGGTAAACTCGGGTTAATCCGTCATATTATGAAATGATCTTGGTAATATATGAAACCACCTGTCTGATCCAATTTATGTCAAAGGAATAATTTATTTCTTTTAATGCAAAATTCTAATATATCGCATGTAAAACTTCATGGTTTTTGTTTTATAGTAAGTACGACTTTCTTGCGATTTTTAGGCATTTAAAGGGTACTTATCTGAAAATTTTAAAAAACATCGCACTTTACGTAATTTTACACAAAAAAGTAATGCGGAAGAGTTATTTGTGAAAAATATTATAAAATAAATTTTTAAATTGTAATATTATAACATGCACTTTAACGGAACTTTATATAAATATTCTCACTATTGTTTTCTCCTTCGAAAAGTAACGTCTCTGTTTACTTAAATCTGTAGGAAAATAGTATAGGAAAATAATATTTCTTTGCATTTTTTTTATTTGTTTACGCAGTTTTAAAAAAATATGTGAAAAGTCTAAAGGGTCGCATTAAACGTCGCCACGGGCCGTATGTTGCCCACCCCTGGTTTAAAGTAATCTTTGATATTTTAATCCTTTTCAAATTTAAATTAATCCCCTTCAAACTTAGTTTAATCCCAGAATTTATCTTAATTAATTAAATTTAAGTTTAATTCACAAAAATACAAAGAAAAGCAATATAGTAATAAAGATACGAGTGGAAAAGGCACTACAGATACAATCAACTTCTGATATTTCAATTGGCATTTAAACAAAATCACATGCACAAGTTAAACCAACTAAAAGACATTGAGGTAGATTACCAATTTCAAAACAAACACGATAAATCTCTTTAAATATATTTTACCCCATTCAAATAAACCTTTAATATTGTACTAAATAAAATTTTAATAAGATAGATTGTATCTCATTTTTATTTATTATGTAGCATATTTTATTTTATTTAAGAGCACATAATTTTTAATTTTAGATCTTATTTAATATATTTTGTAGCTCACCTGTATTTAGATAAGAGCAAGAAAAATATTTATTAGAGCACACTTAATATCCACCCTTATTATTATTATATTTTTATTTTGAATATTATTACGAAACATTTCAAATCTAATAATCACAATAATTTATAAAGATTGTTTCTAAAATAGATTTCGTTTCAAACATCTAAATCCGAGCAAGTGCATTTATAATATTAGATGCCAGAAGCTATATTTCCCGCACCAAACTACGACACATCAATCAATAAATAATTAATTTTTTCTGAAATAATTTCATGCATGGATAATCCGCAAACTGGATAATCAACACAGGGATAATCAGGAATCTAAATTATATTTAAAAACTTTATAGTATTTATTATTTCTAATATAGAAATTAACTATTCTATTTACTCACTTTTCGATTTTTCCTCAATCGCTCGAGCTTTTTATTAGGGGATTAATTCATTTTAATTAGTTTGTCTTTCGCCTATAACTTTCTCTGGATTTCTCACCAAATTTTTATTATTATTTTTGAGTTTGTTTTTAGATTTACCGTTCAACAATACCGTTTTTGCCATTAATATTACTCTTCAAATTTTATAAATTTTATTAATTTTTGTACTTGAATTATTTTTAATTTTTATGTTCATTTTTGATTTTCCATGCCCTCGTTTTATTTCCTTCGTTTAATATCAATACTAACACACATATAAGCCTGTCAAAATATTTTCTGATGTATAAAGACAGTGGGACACAATCCATTAATCTCCAGGGAATGTCTACAATTTCTGTTTGGATCAAAGGAAAAAAGGTTGCCCTTTAATTATTCATAAAGGCCAAGATCTAAAACTAATTTAAAGTCAAAACCGGGTATTGATGCTTCTTGTAGAGCACAAAATAATTAAGTAATATTGTAAAAAAATTATACATTTAATGTTGTTTATTGCTCGGCAACTAGCAGCATATCTCCAGACAGGAGATATTGGATATTTGAAGAGTTTGATAAATTTTGAATATTCTCGCATTAATTACTGGAAAAATTACTTTGAAGTACAATTTACTAAAAATGACATTATAATTTTCTGTTAAATTATTATTTTCTATTAAATTATTTATTGAGAATATTTGATTACTGAAGTAGTTTCGGCTAATGGATATCTTTCTACGATGTCTACGACAAATCACTGGCATGAATTAATTATCGATTAATTTAATTAAAATAAATTTATTTAGAGGATTTTGACAATGCTCAAATAATAGAGAAAACTTTAACAAACAGTTGGAAAGCTGAGAAGAATTGCATCTGGGAAATAATAAATATATCATATTTACCGTAAACTAACATTTATTCCTGTGAAAAGATAGAGCGATTCATACATTTGTTTATCAACTGACAAATCGTATGTTTTTCTGTCAAAGAATTTGTTAATTTTATCGCAATAGTCGATTTTCAGAATTTCTGTTAAAATTTTGAAAGTTGTCATTTGATTTTAATGATAATAAAACTCATTCATGAGAAAAAAGACGATGATAGTTAATCAGTAGTGTTCATGTTCTGCGACAATTGAAATAAAAGCAGTAGGGAAAATTTTAAAATTATTCTCATAATATCTTTTGACATTTCATTTATTTTCATTACGACTTGAGACTAAATTTTCTACCATATTTCACACAAATTTTCGGCAATACTTTTTATCGTGGCAGCTTCGCTCCGGGATTGTCTTTGCTATCTTGTTAGGCATTGTATTGACATATGTATTTTGTCCTAACCATACAGTTCTTCATCTGACTTTATTATTGAAACGATGTCCATCAGTGTCTTTTGATTGTATCGCAGCATTCGTTATCCGTCTACGTCAAATGGTCATAAACCTAAAACGCAGCTACATCTAGTTAGGGGCGGTTCCAGGAAAATAACCTTGATTCAGTTCATTAAAAACTCCTATAATAAAATGAAAAAGTCAATAAAGTTATAATATAGGGACATACATACTTACCCGTGTCTGCATGTAATTTGTTCAACTGAATAAAAACTTATATTATAGGAAGGAAGGAATTATAGGAAAAAAATTTTTTAACGTAAAAACATAATGCATAGTAAATAATTTCATGCAAACTTTCAAAATGTAGAAATTTTCAATTCATTAAAAACTCTATATAAAACTATTTTTAGTAACTTTTTAGACGAGTTTTTTTAAATTTAAGCCAAAAATTTTTGAATAAAATACCAATGACTCTACTTTGAGTTGTAGAGAAAATTAAGAAATAATTTCGTAAGATTTTTCAAGAAAATCAATCAATTTAATATTTTTACAACTTTTCAGATATTTCAAAAATATTCATCGAAACTCTAGTTTTTTGAGTTTTTACCTCATTTGCAATTTACCAGGAGCAATGGAACCAGAACCTTCAAATGAGGAGTTTAAAAAATACAGAAAACATCAGTTTTCCGATAACTTAAGTTTAAAAAAAATCTTTTTATAAACCATGAAAAATTCAAATCATTAATACCATTGAAAATGAGGAAGATTTTTTATAAATTTGGGAAATTAACAGAAATTTCCAAAGCCTCATAAAATCAATAATTATCAAAAATTTGGATTTCTGTCTAAAGGTTAAAAAGATGGCAGCCAAAACAAATTTCTAAGAAACAGAGGAATAGTTTATTCAAATATAGAAACTTTTAATAATAAATTTTAGTTTTCAATTAATCGGACTTACATTTATTCGAAAATAATTCCATTAATTTACATAAATTGGCATAAATTCCTAAAAAAAAAACCTAAAAAAACTAAATTTATAATAAATGATGATGAAAAGTATTATTTAAGATCTTGAATAATGATCTCATAAACATAAGATATCACAATCCAAGCCCTAAAATATACTTTATGAAGAAAATTACCTGTCAGCCATTTTAAAAATGGCTAATTCATAAACTTAATCATAATTGTAATTGGTTGTTCATTATAACTTCTATTATAGAAGTTTTTAATGAATTGAATCAAGTGTATATGTATGTTTGTATTTTAAACTATTAGTTTGTATATTTTTTTTGCGTTGATAAAAGAAACAATTTTTATCTATAACCAGACAGTAGGTAGATGTGTCCCATCTGGCGCACTTTTTGGTACCCCCCCCCTGACAAAAACAAAAAAAAACTAAAATATAATGTAAACACAAAAAAAAATTACAAAATAAAGAATAAGAACAAGAACGTATATAGGTATACATTTATTAATTCAATGAACAGTTGGATGAGCTGTTACATGATCTGTTTGATAGGCTGTTAGATGTGCTGTTGGACGTGCTGTCGGATAATCATGTGGAAAATTATTATCTTTATTCATTGTCAGTCTCAATCATATAATGACCGTATGCCAGGCTTACATTCTTTTCTACCCAAACCCTTTTATCCTCTTTGTTTGTTAGTGCAACTTTACTATTTTTAAAACTATAAAGTTGATGATTGTTTGTACCAATACGAAATTGTGGTACAGAAAAGGTGGAGTTTTTCTCATAACACTCTTTATAAGTTTTATGTGTTAGACCGGTATCCTTTAACGATATACCCTTAGCTTTTAGACAAGAAGATTTACCTAACAAACTATAACATTTGGGTCGAAGGAAAACCCATTCGTCATAACCTTCTCCCTTACTTTCGTCCTTAAATTTTCCAATGACCGAATCAAGTTTTTTAGAATAAAGCGGATGAGTAGAAGGGTAATTAGATGTATCCAAAAGATTATCCTTAACCATTTCAGACAAAAGAATATCTAGTTTACAATTTTTAATCTCCAAGAAGAAAGAGTCTGTATCTCCAGCAACTATATTAATATCACAATTAAATTGTTGTCGATATTTTTCCAAGTCCTTATACTGAAGCTCATACATTCGAAGTTTCGACAAGTCAAGCACTGATTGTCCTATATAACTTGGTCGATCTAAACATACTGAGTCAGGATTTAACAAAGCAGCAATTAGATCATCAGCAATTTTGATACTTCTTTGAAAGGTTGGTTTAGAAGCATATGTAATCATCTTCTTTTCTGTATTACATAATCTTAAATTGATTCTTTTTTTCAGGTTTTCGACAGTTTTACCATACAAACTATTATTTAGGAGCTTATAATAATTTTTATCTAGTGTGTTTGTACTTTTTGCTCTTAACTCTGTATTGGTATCAATGTAGTTTTTAAAAATAGGAGACTGTTTGAATCTTACAGCTCGATTCACACGAGTAACCTTAACACCAAGAGACAAGTATAATTTTAGTAAACGCCAATGAATCACATAATTTCTTTTTGGGTAATGAGTCAATAACAATTTTTCAACCTTAGATCCCTCAGGTTTCATTTTCTCAGCAGCAATAGGAAAGTCGTCTAACTTATCGTGAAGTACAGAAGGAATTTCAAGATCAACTTCAAGAGTATACCCATATGACAAAGATTCAAGATTCAAAGTCAAACAATCAGATAATATTATATCAAAACCATCAAGTATCCAACTGAATTTGCCACAAGGTAAAGGTTGACTTAAACCCCAACCGTATAAATTATTAATATCTATATAAAGCAACTCAGTGGTTTCATCAGTTTTTACAAAGTGTTTATTAACAAAAGTAAGACCTCCACGAATACCACCCTCATAAAAATTATAAATTTCCATGTCTTGCAATAGTTCAATGGGTTTATCTAAAGTTATTAACGCAGAACTCCAAGACATTCCAGGAATAACAAAATAATTAAAGGCTCTAAACTATTATGAGCTATAGATTTCGCCCGAAATTGTTGGAAAAAGTCAGCTAAAAGAAAGCAATCGAGTTTCAAGTATATCATCATATAGTCAAGTAAATTTACACATTTAGTTTCAGTCCAAATTAATTGAGCTTTCTTATATTCAATTTCACTCACTCCTTCCCAGATTGGAGGCAGTTCATAAGTATTTTCAAGGACCTCTAAACTAGTGGCAAAGTTGTACGGAAAAATACCTTTTTCATTAACAATGGTACCAGTAAAAACAGATTTTGTTAATGGTAAACTAGTCAAAGTTTTCACAGCCCTAGCTAATGAGTCATTAACAAACTGGTAAGAGTCGATAAAACGTATTCTAAGCTTACCAACATATACCATAAGCGATAAGAACTTTTCACTACTAATTGGAATACATGATAAGTTCCAATTTGGAAATTGATTTATTCCATACTTAAGGATATGATGTAAGTCATACCCACGTAAATTATGAAACACTACAGGTAATAATTCTTTGATGCTCCTATTAACATTACAACTTTTACATGCTGGACCAATATATTTTCCTGTAAAATGGTCATGGTCTCTAACCTTATCTACTATATTCTTATTACACAAATAACAATATTCACAATTATCAAATAAATATTCTTCGTCAAAAGTAAGTGGTAACATTAGCTTTTTCCCATTTTCTTTATAATATGGTAGCACAATGTTTGTTCCTATATCTGAAACCTTCTTCAAAAATTCATAAACACAGTTTTGACCAATGAAATGATGATAACTTGTCATACCAGTGAAGTTGTTGATTAATAAGAGTCCAGCAGAAATTGGCAAATGTTTTTGAAAATAAATGTCATCTTTTGGTAAAATAGATTCAAAATCTGCATAGATAACGAAAGGAGGTGTTATCGTTTTTGACCAGTTTTTGAACTCCAAATATTTATCTTTATCTTTTGGTAATGTATATAGTGTAGTACCCAACTGATTTTTCTTACATAACTCTTGGTGTTTTTCAAAGGATTTTGGCTTACGAAATCCATTTAAACAATTTTCACACCATTTGCAACGAATTCGAACATTACAATCATTGTTTTTATGACAATTCATCAAGGATTGTAAATTAGTTACTGCTGTATAATGATATTTTTCACCCTCCTTTATCAATAATAAATAAATTGGACCCACTCCAGATACTTTTGTTCGGTGAATTATATTTAAAAATGGATGCTTCATTATAAGTTCTTCTCTATCCTCAAACTTTTCGTTATTATAAATCATTACATTAATTGCTAAACCAGGATTTTTCTTCTCAAAAGTTGGAATATCACACAGTTTCATTGGCATATCGTTAGGATCGTATACCAAGTCATTCATATACGGTAAATATTTTCTTGGTCTATCTCTATCTTTCTTGATTTTATCAGATTTTAATACAGCCAAAACACTATATATGAAACATAAATTATCTGTATTTTGTACGTTAACTATTGCCTTTTTACCTAATAGAGCTTTAGGTGTTGGAATATAACTATGTCCAGATAACCTAGATATATTAGAAACTTTGGTTACCTTGAAATTTACTTCTATTATTCGGTTTATTTTCCAACTACTTCCTAATTCTGTTCGTTCAACAATCTTTTCATTTATTTTCTTTATACCCTCATCAAGAAAAGTTGTAGTCACTGAAGCAGCGCGATTTGATATACTAACTACTTTGAGTTCCCCATCTTTCTCAAATTCTACTTGGACTCCAAATTGAACTTTTGAATGTTTCATTTCATTTAATGTAATTTTTAATTTTTCCAAAGAGAAGATGGAAGAACTATTTCCTTAACATTATATCTTCCGATGTTCACTTTTATAATTCGATGTGAGCGTAGTAAATCATATTCAATTTCTGGTTCAACAATAATGTCACTTAACCCTAGTCCAATTTGTAAATCATCTTTAATAAATATTTTTTCAAGTATTTCAGATTTTATGGTGATTTTTCGTTTCAAACTGTGTTTAAACAATGATTTTTTATCCGTATAAAATTGAGTCAAGTGATTTTTATGGTCATTATAAAATTTAAGGTATGGGTCAGAGGTTTGGGTCTGGCATACAGGACATATATAATAATTATTCACTTGATAATATCGATTCATTTTATTGTGGCAGCTGTTATCATGGCTTGTAGATTGACAATACTTCGGATAAAGATTACCTGAAACATGAAAAAGTTAAATAATTCTGATTGTAATAACAAAAAACTCACATTTAACATTTACAGTAGAGATATTTTCAAGTTCGGCAAAATTTGTTTCGTAAAATATTCTATCATCTATGTTTTCAATGTAAACATTTAAATCATCTAAATTAAAAATAATTAATAATTTAAATAAAAGTAAAAAATTACCATTTTTATATTCATTTCTTTCATTACTCGATCTTGAATCTTGAATATTAAAAGTATCTAACAGTTAATAATTTAACAATCATTAAAAATTATCAAAAGATTACTTGTATCATATTTATCAATATGCAAAGTGTCTTGAAGGGTTGTCCTCTTTGACAATACTAAAAAAAGAAAATTAATAGTTAGTTATATTATACATACACGTACTTTTGGCAACAATACTACTTTTCGATTCTCCGAATTGTCTGAGGTGATGCTCGTGTTTTTGTAAAAACATTGACCATCTACCAGATGTTATTGTGAGACATTCTGGACACACATAACCAAGGAAACCAGCATCATTTATCTTGAAATATGATGATGTAACAAGTTCACAGTAGTGAACATCTTCGTGACTGATAGCTACGCAAAATTTATATGTATAGCAATAATTCACTAAAAAACAAATAGTTAATTAAATATACATAAAAAGTAAACTTACTTATGATAATATTTTAATAATAATTTAATTAATAATTGATTGTTTATACCTCAAAATCATTCGTTTATACTAATTTAAATCGATTGTTTATACTAAAAAATTACATCCAAATTGAAATTTTTAATAAATTTAAATTGAATAAATTATAAATATGATGTTTGAAAATGAAATTTAATAACATAGGTTGCTATAGTTTCATGAAAATCATTAATATCAAGAAAATTACAAAATGAAAAATACTTATTGATTTATATCACATCGATTAATTTTTCAAAAAAAAATATATATATATATTTATGCAATAAATTATTAGTTAATTCCTCACAGAGAAATAAAATATAACTAATAGGTTCGAAAACCAAATTTAATAACACAGGTTGCTATAGTTACATGTAAAAGATTAATATCAAGATAAATCAATGATATATGATGGTCACGTCGGGAAATTAACTTTTTAATAAATTATTTTGAGTAAAGTACAAAATGAAAATACTTATTGATTTATTTCTCATCGATTAATTTTTTCAAAAATACATACTTATGCAATAAGTTATTTGTTAATTCCCTACAAAGAAATTAATTGAATAACATGTAACTAAGATATTTGAAAAATGAATTTTTAAAATCAAATTTAATAACATAGGTTGCTATAGTTACGTGGAAAAGATTCATATCAAGTTAAATCAATAAAATATGATAGTCACATCATAAAAGTTATAATTATTTTTCTTTTTTAATAAATTAGTTTGAGTAAGTTACAAAATGAAAAATATAATTATTGTCTATTAATTTTGTGTAAAGAATTAATAATTTATATTTAATTAAGTATTATATTAATAATTTGTGTCACCACTAAAAATTAATTGATAAAATAAATTGAAATTTTCTTTGAAAAATAATATTAATTAAAAATTGTGTTACAAGAAGCTAAAAGTAAAATAAACAATTATCATTTTGAAGTTTAATTACTATATTATTATAAAAAGAATTAATAATTAAATCCTGTCAAATAAATATATTTGTTATTTCAATTTATAATGAAAATAATTTTGAATAACTACCTTATGTAAAAATAACCTTATTATTCAGAGTATAAAATTCGAAAGTACAAGTACTAATGTAAATATATTACTTACGTAATTGCTTATGAAATTTTTTTTTTTAAATTTCTTCATTGACAATAAAATAAGATGAATTCAACTGATTGAATTAAATAAATCACTTATGTACAACTACGAGAATTCAAATTTTCAATCATATACAATAATTATTTTAATTGTAAATTTTAGGTAATTTTACTAAGAATCTTAACAGAATTGTTTAAGTTAAACACTGGTTCATTGTGTAGAATTATGTTTACATGAAAATGTCTGTTTAATTTTAATCTGATACATTTTTTTTTTCACGATGTCAATCAAATTTTTTAATTTTGCCCTATAATTCATGTATTTGTTCACTTAATGGCTTCAATAAATAATAATAATAATTTACGACTTAAGTAAATCAGATTTATATTTGTTGACCCTATATCTATTACCTTATTTTTAATACTTAAAACTCTGATAAAAAAAAATGTTAAATTTAGAAGTCATTGATTTCATTTTCAAAAGTTATTATTTAATTGTCAAGTCTTAAAAATCTACTTTAAAATAAAGTTTCCAGTGTTAAACGTCTGTCAAATTTTAAATGTATTCAGTGTAAATTTATTTCTTAAAATTTTTCTTTCATTTTTATCTTTTCATAATTTAGTTTAAAAAAAAAAATTACATTTAAATTTCAAAGAAAATAAATGTATAGATATAAAATAAACTGATGAGTAGGTAGTTAGTGGCTATCTGGAACCTAAAAAAACATAGGGAGAGGGGGGGGGATTATTGCAGATTAAATTTCGGATTATCTTGATTACATAATGATGTAATCAACTTAATTAATTTTGTGTGTATTTTTTTTTTCGAGTTTTTGGCGCGATTTTTTGAAATTTATTTTCGAATTTATTTTCAATATTTTTTAATTATTTCTAATTAAATTTTTTAAGTAATTTTTTATCAATGTAGTTTTTATATAAGATTTTTAAAATATGATTTTTTATATATGATTTTAAGTAGATTTTTAAGTATAATTTTATCGATGAATTTTTATATACGAATTTTAAAGATGAAATTTTTTCAGTATAATTTTTAAAATATAATTTTTCAAAGTAATAAATTTTTAACATAATTGAAAATTTTTTATACAATGTTTGTTTTCAGTATAATTTTATCGATGTTTTTAGTTTAAATATAAAATTTTTAGGATAATTTTTACAATGAGATTTTTTATACAAGGTTTGTTTTCGATATAATTTTATTAATGGTTTTAGTTTAATTTTTAATATAAAATTTTTAGGATAATTTTTACAATGAGATTTTTTATACATTTTGATTACGATCAAAGAAATTTAGCGTTATCAAAATAATAATAATAATAATAATAATAATAATAATAATAATAATAATAATTCAACCTATTAAAATCTTTATAAAAAACAATAAACACACAAAATAAACTCGTAAAAGATCAAAATTTATTTACATCATCACAAATCTGCTTATAGTAAGCTCTTCTTAGCTCAGCCAACAAAATATGTACAACTTCCTTCTTCTTGTAGTCTCTGCAGCATCTGCATCTAAACGGACAAGTCAACATTGAGGGATCTGCACAAACAATACAGTCATCTAAACATTTCAAACCAGATCCTTGAACTGATTCGTAGTGCATCCGTACAATTTCTTCGATGTTGATTCCTGTCATTTGATAGATCCGTGTAGCCAAGTATTCAGGAGCACAATAGGAAAGTTTGTTTTTCATATTCGGAAAAAGTTCTTCCATCTTCATCAGAATTGTTTCGAATACGTATGCTTCTTGCTCGTCGATCATTTTTAATTTTTACAATCGTCAGAATTGAATCTATTTAAACACAATCATTGCTTAATAAATAATCTAGTATTTCTTCGTCAGTATTAAGATTATTAATTTTTGATTTTATAAAGTTAAATATTTCTTGTACTAGACTGTTGTATTGCAGTGTTTTTATCCCCATGACAACAACTTTTCCGCTTGCAAATACATTCACACACAGTGGATTATACTTGACAAGTCTTAATGCAGGAAACAGTTCCGGTTCGTAAATGTTTTCTGTTTTTGTGGACAAATCATACAAGTTGATTTGACAACACATGTCAATATTCAATGATAATGATTGAATTTGTAAGTCTTGAATCTGATATTTGAGATCTCCTTCCTGTACTGGTCTTTTACAACCCATTACTCTGCATTTTCCGCTCTTGAAGAATAAGATTGGATATTTTCCACTTCTATCAACTACATGTTGTGGTTTTCCGGTCGGGAACTTCATTCCAGTTACTTCACATCTGTACGGATGCACTACGAATCAGTTCAAGGATCTGGTTTGAAATGTTTAGATGACTGTATTGTTTGTGCAGATCCCTCAATGTTGACTTGTCCGTTTAGATGCAGATGCTGCAGAGACTACAAGAAGAAGGAAGTTGTACATATTTTGTTAGCTGAGCTAAGAAGAGCTTACTATAAGCAGATTTGTGATGATGTAAATAAATTTTGATCTTTTACGAGTTTATTTTGTGTGTTTATTGTTTTTTAAAAATATTTTAATTGGTTGAATTATTATTATTATTATTATTATTATTATTATTATTATTATTATTATTATTATTATTATTATTATTATTATTATTATTATTATTATTATTATTATTATTATTATTATTATTATTTTGATAACGCTAAATTTCTTTGATCGTAATCAAATGTATAAAAAATCTCATTGTAAAAATTATCCTAAAAATTTTATATTAAAAATTAAACTAAAACCATTAATAAAATTATATCGAAAACAAACCTTGTATAAAAAATTTTTAATTATGTTAAAAATTTATTACTTTGAAAAATTATATTTTAAAAATTATACTGAAAAAATTTCATCTTTAAAATTCGTATATAAAAATTCATCGATAAAATTATACTTAAAAATCTACTTAAAATCATATATAAAAAATCATATTTTAAAAATCTTATATAAAAACTACATTGATAAAAAATTACTTAAAAAATTTAATTAGAAATAATTAAAAAATATTGAAAATAAATTCGAAAATAAATTTCAAAAAATCGCGCCAAAAACTCGAAAAAAAAAATACACACAAAATTAATTAAGTTGATTACATCATTATGTAATCAAGATAATCCGAAATTTAATCTGCAATAATCCCCCCCCCCCTCTCCCTATGTTTTTTTAGGTTCCAGATAGCCACTAACTACCTACTCATCAGTTTATTTTATATCTATACATTTATTTTCTTTGAAATTTAAATGTAATTTTTTTTTTTAAACTAAATTATGAAAAGATAAAAATGAAAGAAAAATTTTAAGAAATAAATTTACACTGAATACATTTAAAATTTGACAGACGTTTAACACTGGAAACTTTATTTTAAAGTAGATTTTTAAGACTTGACAATTAAATAATAACTTTTGAAAATGAAATCAATGACTTCTAAATTTAACATTTTTTTTTATCAGAGTTTTAAGTATTAAAAATAAGGTAATAGATATAGGGTCAACAAATATAAATCTGATTTACTTAAGTCGTAAATTATTATTATTATTTATTGAAGCCATTAAGTGAACAAATACATGAATTATAGGGCAAAATTAAAAAATTTGATTGACATCGTGAAAAAAAAAATGTATCAGATTAAAATTAAACAGACATTTTCATGTAAACATAATTCTACACAATGAACCAGTGTTTAACTTAAACAATTCTGTTAAGATTCTTAGTAAAATTACCTAAAATTTACAATTAAAATAATTATTGTATATGATTGAAAATTTGAATTCTCGTAGTTGTACATAAGTGATTTATTTAATTCAATCAGTTGAATTCATCTTATTTTATTGTCAATGAAGAAATTTAAAAAAAAAAAATTTCATAAGCAATTACGTAAGTAATATATTTACATTAGTACTTGTACTTTCGAATTTTATACTCTGAATAATAAGGTTATTTTTACATAAGGTAGTTATTCAAAATTATTTTCATTATAAATTGAAATAACAAATATATTTATTTGACAGGATTTAATTATTAATTCTTTTTATAATAATATAGTAATTAAACTTCAAAATGATAATTGTTTATTTTACTTTTAGCTTCTTTGTAACACAATTTTTAATTAATATTATTTTTCAAAGAAAATTTCAATTTATTTTATCAATTAATTTTTAGTGGTGACACAAATTATTAATATAATACTTAATTAAATATAAATTATTAATTCTTTACACAAAATTAATAGACAATAATTATATTTTTCATTTTGTAACTTACTCAAACTAATTTATTAAAAAAGAAAAATAATTATAACTTTTATGATGTGACTATCATATTTTATTGATTTAACTTGATATGAATCTTTTCCACGTAACTATAGCAACCTATGTTATTAAATTTGATTTTAAAAATTCATTTTTCAAATATCTTAGTTACATGTTATTCAATTAATTTCTTTGTAGGGAATTAACAAATAACTTATTGCATAAGTATGTATTTTTGAAAAAATTAATCGATGAGAAATAAATCAATAAGTATTTTCATTTTGTACTTTACTCAAAATAATTTATTAAAAAGTTAATTTCCCGACGTGACCATCATATATCATTGATTTATCTTGATATTAATCTTTTACATGTAACTATAGCAACCTGTGTTATTAAATTTGGTTTTCGAACCTATTAGTTATATTTTATTTCTCTGTGAGGAATTAACTAATAATTTATTGCATAAATATATATATATATTTTTTTTTTTGAAAAATTAATCGATGTGATATAAATCAATAAGTATTTTTCATTTTGTAATTTTCTTGATATTAATGATTTTCATGAAACTATAGCAACCTATGTTATTAAATTTCATTTTCAAACATCATATTTATAATTTATTCAATTTAAATTTATTAAAAATTTCAATTTGGATGTAATTTTTTAGTATAAACAATCGATTTTAATTAGTATAAACGAATGATTTTGAGGTATAAACAATCAATTATTAATTAAATTATTATTAAAATATTATCATAAGTAAGTTTACTTTTTATGTATATTTAATTAACTATTTGTTTTTTAGTGAATTATTGCTATACATATAAATTTTGCGTA
The DNA here is from genome assembly GCA_022537955.1 of Schmidtea mediterranea. Lineage (NCBI taxonomy): Eukaryota > Metazoa > Platyhelminthes > Tricladida > Dugesiidae > Schmidtea > Schmidtea mediterranea. The sequence continues at coordinate 142,840,043 of CM039679.1, read as the reverse complement.
GCTATCAGTCACGAAGATGTTCACTACTGTGAACTTGTTACATCATCATATTTCAAGATAAATGATGCTGGTTTCCTTGGTTATGTGTGTCCAGAATGTCTCACAATAACATCTGGTAGATGGTCAATGTTTTTACAAAAACACGAGCATCACCTCAGACAATTCGGAGAATCGAAAAGTAGTATTGTTGCCAAAAGTACGTGTATGTATAATATAACTAACTATTAATTTTCTTTTTTTTAGTATTGTCAAAGAGGACAACCCTTCAAGACACTTTGCATATTGATAAATATGATACAAGTAATCTTTTGATAATTTTTAATGATTGTTAAATTATTAACTGTTAGATACTTTTAATATTCAAGATTCAAGATCGAGTAATGAAAGAAATGAATATAAAAATGGTAATTTTTTACTTTTATTTAAATTATTAATTATTTTTAATTTAGATGATTTAAATGTTTACATTGAAAACATAGATGATAGAATATTTTACGAAACAAATTTTGCCGAACTTGAAAATATCTCTACTGTAAATGTTAAATGTGAGTTTTTTGTTATTACAATCAGAATTATTTAACTTTTTCATGTTTCAGGTAATCTTTATCCGAAGTATTGTCAATCTACAAGCCATGATAACAGCTGCCACAATAAAATGAATCGATATTATCAAGTGAATAATTATTATATATGTCCTGTATGCCAGACCCAAACCTCTGACCCATACCTTAAATTTTATAATGACCATAAAAATCACTTGACTCAATTTTATACGGATAAAAAATCATTGTTTAAACACAGTTTGAAACGAAAAATCACCATAAAATCTGAAATACTTGAAAAAATATTTATTAAAGATGATTTACAAATTGGACTAGGGTTAAGTGACATTATTGTTGAACCAGAAATTGAATATGATTTACTACGCTCACATCGAATTATAAAAGTGAACATCGGAAGATATAATGTTAAGGAAATAGTTCTTCCATCTTCTCTTTTTGAAAAATTAAAAATTACATTAAATGAAATGAAACATTCAAAAGTTCAATTTGGAGTCCAAGTAGAATTTGAGAAAGATGGGGAACTCAAAGTAGTTAGTATATCAAATCGCGCTGCTTCAGTGACTACAACTTTTCTTGATGAGGGTATAAAGAAAATAAATGAAAAGATTGTTGAACGAACAGAATTAGGAAGTAGTTGGAAAATAAACCGAATAATAGAAGTAAATTTCAAGGTAACCAAAGTTTCTAATATATCTAGGTTATCTGGACATAGTTATATTCCAACACCTAAAGCTCTATTAGGTAAAAAGGCAATAGTTAACGTACAAAATACAGATAATTTATGTTTCATATATAGTGTTTTGGCTGTATTAAAATCTGATAAAATCAAGAAAGATAGAGATAGACCAAGAAAATATTTACCGTATATGAATGACTTGGTATACGATCCTAACGATATGCCAATGAAACTGTGTGATATTCCAACTTTTGAGAAGAAAAATCCTGGTTTAGCAATTAATGTAATGATTTATAATAACGAAAAGTTTGAGGATAGAGAAGAACTTATAATGAAGCATCCATTTTTAAATATAATTCACCGAACAAAAGTATCTGGAGTGGGTCCAATTTATTTATTATTGATAAAGGAGGGTGAAAAATATCATTATACAGCAGTAACTAATTTACAATCCTTGATGAATTGTCATAAAACAATGATTGTAATGTTCGAATTCGTTGCAAATGGTGTGAAAATTGTTTAAATGGATTTCGTAAGCCAAAATCCTTTGAAAAACACCAAGAGTTATGTAAGAAAAATCAGTTGGGTACTACACTATATACATTACCAAAAGATAAAGATAAATATTTGGAGTTCAAAAACTGGTCAAAAACGATAACACCTCCTTTCGTTATCTATGCAGATTTTGAATCTATTTTACCAAAAGATGACATTTATTTTCAAAAACATTTGCCAATTTCTGCTGGACTCTTATTAATCAACAACTTCACTGGTATGACAAGTTATCATCATTTCATTGGTCAAAACTGTGTTTATGAATTTTTGAAGAAGGTTTCAGATATAGGAACAAACATTGTGCTACCATATTATAAAGAAAATGGGAAAAAGCTAATGTTACCACTTACTTTTGACGAAGAATATTTATTTGATAATTGTGAATATTGTTATTTGTGTAATAAGAATATAGTAGATAAGGTTAGAGACCATGACCATTTTACAGGAAAATATATTGGTCCAGCATGTAAAAGTTGTAATGTTAATAGGAGCATCAAAGAATTATTACCTGTAGTGTTTCATAATTTACGTGGGTATGACTTACATCATATCCTTAAGTATGGAATAAATCAATTTCCAAATTGGAACTTATCATGTATTCCAATTAGTAGTGAAAAGTTCTTATCGCTTATGGTATATGTTGGTAAGCTTAGAATACGTTTTATCGACTCTTACCAGTTTGTTAATGACTCATTAGCTAGGGCTGTGAAAACTTTGACTAGTTTACCATTAACAAAATCTGTTTTTACTGGTACCATTGTTAATGAAAAAGGTATTTTTCCGTACAACTTTGCCACTAGTTTAGAGGTCCTTGAAAATACTTATGAACTGCCTCCAATCTGGGAAGGAGTGAGTGAAATTGAATATAAGAAAGCTCAATTAATTTGGACTGAAACTAAATGTGTAAATTTACTTGACTATATGATGATATACTTGAAACTCGATTGCTTTCTTTTAGCTGACTTTTTCCAACAATTTCGGGCGAAATCTATAGCTCATAATAGTTTAGAGCCTTTAAATTATTTTGTTATTCCTGGAATGTCTTGGAGTTCTGCGTTAATAACTTTAGATAAACCCATTGAACTATTGCAAGACATGGAAATTTATAATTTTTATGAGGGTGGTATTCGTGGAGGTCTTACTTTTGTTAATAAACACTTTGTAAAAACTGATGAAACCACTGAGTTGCTTTATATAGATATTAATAATTTATACGGTTGGGGTTTAAGTCAACCTTTACCTTGTGGCAAATTCAGTTGGATACTTGATGGTTTTGATATAATATTATCTGATTGTTTGACTTTGAATCTTGAATCTTTGTCATATGGGTATACTCTTGAAGTTGATCTTGAAATTCCTTCTGTACTTCACGATAAGTTAGACGACTTTCCTATTGCTGCTGAGAAAATGAAACCTGAGGGATCTAAGGTTGAAAAATTGTTATTGACTCATTACCCAAAAAGAAATTATGTGATTCATTGGCGTTTACTAAAATTATACTTGTCTCTTGTGTTAAGGTTACTCGTGTGAATCGAGCTGTAAGATTCAAACAGTCTCCTATTTTTAAAAACTACATTGATACCAATACAGAGTTAAGAGCAAAAAGTACAAACACACTAGATAAAAATTATTATAAGCTCCTAAATAATAGTTTGTATGGTAAAACTGTCGAAAACCTGAAAAAAAGAATCAATTTAAGATTATGTAATACAGAAAAGAAGATGATTACATATGCTTCTAAACCAACCTTTCAAAGAAGTATCAAAATTGCTGATGATCTAATTGCTGCTTTGTTAAATCCTGACTCAGTATGTTTAGATCGACCAAGTTATATAGGACAATCAGTGCTTGACTTGTCGAAACTTCGAATGTATGAGCTTCAGTATAAGGACTTGGAAAAATATCGACAACAATTTAATTGTGATATTAATATAGTTGCTGGAGATACAGACTCTTTCTTCTTGGAGATTAAAAATTGTAAACTAGATATTCTTTTGTCTGAAATGGTTAAGGATAATCTTTTGGATACATCTAATTACCCTTCTACTCATCCGCTTTATTCTAAAAAACTTGATTCGGTCATTGGAAAATTTAAGGACGAAAGTAAGGGAGAAGGTTATGACGAATGGGTTTTCCTTCGACCCAAATGTTATAGTTTGTTAGGTAAATCTTCTTGTCTAAAAGCTAAGGGTATATCGTTAAAGGATACCGGTCTAACACATAAAACTTATAAAGAGTGTTATGAGAAAAACTCCACCTTTTCTGTACCACAATTTCGTATTGGTACAAACAATCATCAACTTTATAGTTTTAAAAATAGTAAAGTTGCACTAACAAACAAAGAGGATAAAAGGGTTTGGGTAGAAAAGAATGTAAGCCTGGCATACGGTCATTATATGATTGAGACTGACAATGAATAAAGATAATAATTTTCCACATGATTATCCGACAGCACGTCCAACAGCACATCTAACAGCCTATCAAACAGATCATGTAACAGCTCATCCAACTGTTCATTGAATTAATAAATGTATACCTATATACGTTCTTGTTCTTATTCTTTATTTTGTAATTTTTTTTTGTGTTTACATTATATTTTAGTTTTTTTTTTGTTTTTGTCAGGGGGGGGTACCAAAAAGTGCGCCAGTTGGGACACATCTACCTACTCCAGACATTTATTACTCATTTTTTCATCTCGTCTTAAAATTTTGATTATTTATATATTGGTTCTCACATTTTGCTTACTAGAATATTAGATTTTACATTTTTAACATTACAAGTTTTGAAATACAAATTATTATTCATAAGTTTTACATTTCAATTTGTAAAATAATCTTAAAGTTTCTAATTTAATATAAATTTAAGTTTTCTTTCTTACAAATCGGCCAATCACCTCATCAATATTAATTTTCAAATTTCTATGAATACATAGTAATGCCAATCTTGCTAATCTTTATACAGTCATTTGTTTTCTCAAATAAGTTTTTAACCTCTTCAAAGTGGTAAAGATTCGGTCGGTGGAATCAACATTTACTGGTAGAATGTAGTGGATAAAAGTTAATTGAGATAGAGGAGAGAAAATGTCCTCATCAAAGATTAAAATCTTTTCCTACAAAAATGAGGCTAAACAACCAGATTTCTGAACTGACTTTTTAAATTTTTTTAATTCTAGAGAAAGCTAGTATTTCAGTATCAATGCATTTATCTTCATCTCTATCACGAAATATTTCATAGATTTGATTGCTATTTTGAAGGAAAGCAGATTTGTCAAGGTTTTGAGAATAAAATGTTGATGACCAAAAGTTTTGTCATTTTTTCTGAAAAGCGGTCTGAAATGCCCATTAAAAGATTGTTGAGCATTTGGATAAATATTGTCTTCTTGTAATAATCTTCAGTGTCAAAGTTAGGAACGTTACTAATATTGATTTGTCCTTTCGTTTGTCTTGGTATTTCAACATCTTGTTTATTTCAAATCTCAAAACGTTTAGATAAATAAGGAAAAGTCTGAATCGCAGTTATTTCGCATGTTCTTCAAAGTTTCAGTCAACGAATCAAATAAATCTCGGGCACGTAAAACATTAAGGAAAATTTTTTGAAAAATTTGGTTCTAAGGTCTAAACAAATGGAGTACGGAATCTTAATAATACAAGACAATTAAAAATTCTAATCTAGTTAAAGTTACTGTTAACAATCGAAGTTTGCTAGAAGCAGTAAAATTTTACCAGCCAGAAATTTCATCAAGAATTTGAACAACAATTTCAAAGCTACTGCAAAGGTCACTAAAGTCGTCGATTCGTGTGCCAAAAACGATATAAGGAATATTTTATTTTAATTTGGATTAGACAGTAAAACTTATTATAAACTCTTTCCATAATTCTATTACTTTAAATATATTTTATTGCACAGAAAAATGTCATTTTTTCTCTACAATAAACATGAAACCATCTTCAGGTCTGTAATAACACAAAAAATACGTAAAAAGAACCCTGTTTTATGATAGCCAATAAAATAACGCTTTGCTTATGTTAAAGTTGTCAGGTGGAGTATAAAAAATTAACCCAAAATACATGATGATTGTTTTCTGATGAGTAATATGTGTAGAAAAAATTAGGACAATTGTCTTATTTTGACTAATTTTAGTTCCAATAAAAAAACTCCAGTATCTTCTTATGGAAGGGGCCCCATCACTTCTGCATTGGATCCGTTCTTGCATCTAATACAATGACAATACAAGTGATATATTTTATATCTTAAGGTGAATGGCGACAAACTAGAAACATTTCAGCCATGAAGAAATGTATGAAATATATGATTGATAGACCAAATCAAAACAAATTATTAAACTTTATTTTCCTGAAAACATATTAGATATTTTTTGAATTTTTACCACAATAAATATAAACAAACACTCAGTGAAAATAAACATTTAATCTTTTGATTTCGCAATGACAATATTTTGGAAATGAAACAGATCGTTGTTAACAGTTGAAAATTTTTTTTATTTAATGTGATTAAACTACTAAGTAAATACATCATATTATAGAGCAAATTTATTATTATTATTATTATTATTATTTTAGTTATTATAATAACAATTATTATTATTATTTTAACTATTATTATTATTATTATTATTATTATTATTATTATTATTATTATTATTATTATTATTATTATATTATTATTATTATTATATCATTATTATTACTATTATTAGTAATATTACTAGGGTTATTATTATTATTTTTATTATTAAATAAATTTTGCCCAAAAAGTTTTTTAGGTTTATTCAAATAATAAAGATATCAAAAGTAATCTTTTAAAATTATCAAATTGTTTTCTGGCAGTTTCGGTGCTTAATATAAACATTTGAGGCAATTCTGTTACAAATTTTCAATGTATTGTCAAACAATTCATTCGATTTATCACAATCTACTTTCAAAATTTCTAATTTTTTCATGGAATTCGCTGAGAGAAATTTATCATAGCGTCTCGTTATAAAACAAATTCTTTTATAAATAAGCTTCATATCCCAATAAATTTTCATTTGTAAATAGAAAAAGTCTTTAGATATTTCCTTAAAAAACTGAAAACTATTAAATTCATTTCCTACAATTATATTTGAATAATTCGTCTTAATAAAGCTTATGGATTCTAATGTCTTATCCGAATACATTTTAGAAATATTTCTGTAATTCATTAATAAATATTCTGCGATTGTTTTTTTGGTGATTGTCAAATTGTGAGTTTCGGAATGATTTTCAAACGGACAACAAATTCTAGTCAATTGGTATTTATGTTGACATTTGCCACAAATTTTGTGTCCACAATGCCTAAATGTCAAGCCATCAGCTGCAGTAATTTCCATTGAACAAATTAGGCATTTCTCTAAACAATTCTCAAATATATCTAAGTAATCCACTTTGTTTTCTTTTGTTGAAAAGTGAATGATTTCTGATTTGAATAACAATATCTCTTCCTTGATTAATTTGTTAATCCTATTTAGGTTATCGTGTTCTTCATTCCGTAACGATTTGTTATACATCAATTCCTCTGATGGAGTTTTGAATTTTAGAAAAAGTTTATTTATTTTGTCAAAAAAGCTGTTTATATTTTTACAGATTGACATCAAATGCAAAACATTGTCTAATTCTTGACTATATTTCTCTAACAACCTTTTATTCTCAAATGTCTCGTCGCTTAAGATAGAATTTACAATTTCTGAACTCTTATCTACTAGTTTACTGCAATTTTTTATTTCTTCGTCAAAATCTGTAAATTCTGACATAAATTCTTCAACTTCTACTTTAACAGTAGAAAAACATTCAGATTTTTTATAACTTAAATAAACGTTTTCGTATTTGGTGTCGAATTTCAAAAGTTTTGAAAATATTTTGAAAATATTTGTTTTCTGTTTTATCATTACGAGTTGTTTCTCATCCAAAATTGTTTCTATAATCAGATTTTTGAATGGTTTTCTTACAATCATATTTTCACCTTGACTAAACGCTGAGACAGTTCTGAAACAGATTCGATCAAGCGGACAATTTCTCTTTATCATGGCCCACTTAATGAAACAAGGTTTACAAAATTTGTGTTTGCATGTTTCAGTTTTAACTACTTTATTTTCTGGAATTTCTGTTAGGCAAATTGGGCATTCAATTTCATTCATTTCTATATAAATTGTTTTTAATTAAATTAATTAAAATTTATATAATTGAAGGAAAAATTTAGTTTTAATAATTTTTTTTAATTTTGATTGGTTAATTAAATAATAAACATATTAGAGATAAATTAAAGATAAAGAATAACGGTAGTCGGCACGCACTCAGTGGAGCTTACGGATTTGAGCATAATGCACGATCATTAAAAAAATCTTTTGTGATTTTTGCCAAATTTGAATGAGCGAAATTATCTAAATTAATAAATTGAAATTATTACCTACAAAATAGCTTACTATGTCATCTGAGTAATAAGGTGTATAGCTGCGGTGACCAAACTTTTAAATGTATATTTTTTAGTGGAAATAAAATTTGACCCCCTTTTTCAGTGTAGCATAAACAAGAATTCAAAAGTGCAAAGCAAAATCATATTAAAATAACACTTATACTATATTTATTATAAACACATCGTATTAAATGTAATTATTGTCAATTTATTTATCAATTTGTCTATTATTAGTGTAATTGATGTGCCTGAGTATTATCACTAATGGTGTCCATTTTTGATTTTATTGTTAAAATTGCTACTCTCAATTGATTCTTAACATCTAGAGGCTACCAGTATTTATTTTTTATAAAAGTTAATTTAGAAAAGGCAGTTTCACATAGCTAAGTAGAAGCAAACAGTAAAAATAATTCTGATGCTTTTGATGATATGTTTTCACATTCATTTTTAATGCTAAATCCTAAACCTTGAAAGGCTTTTGGATTTAAAGTCTATTTTCAATGTCAAATCATTCTATAACTTCACCAGTTCTCCATGTTGAGCAATGGTAAAGTCGTCACTAGAAATATTACGGGCAAAAGGGTTACAAACAGTCAAAATTTTGATTTTCCATATTTTTAAATCTTTCTGAGAAATTTTGATTGAGATTTTCAAGGTGATTCGATACAACAACATTAACTTGATGGCCAATAATATTTAAAGCAACTAAAAATTCATATTGACATGGAAACATTTCACGAGATCCAGTGTCATATTTCAGTTTCTAAATTTAAGTTTTTGCAAAAAAGCAGAAATTTTATCAGACATTGTTACTAGGCATATATTACTATATTTTCCTTACAGTAATGAATTCTAAATAATTCCTCAATCAACTAGCAAAATAAAATTAGTATTTCTACAAAAATATTATTCCATTTAAATTTATTTTACACAATCAAATAACAATATTAAATAACAATAATTGATTGTGATTGAGCGATAAAATGTGAACAACGTGGGATTAAATGGATTTCTCTGATTGTGTGCGTGTGTGCTTGTAGGTTATTATTTATTATTATTACTAATAATAAAGATTACCAACAATTATTAACCACAAATAAAACTACAATTTATTATCAACACAAGATTTATTATACATCTACAATTTATGAAAAGTGAAAAATTTTCAATTCCTTTCAAATTCGTACATGCATGTTGCAATCATATTGTAGTTATGTTGCAGTCATAAGAAAGTTACAAAATTCTATATCATCAATAACTGCAATAATAATTTTTTCAACAATGCCGATATATTAATTATTGATGACTTTTACCAGGAAGCAAACCAAGAAAAATATTCTAACAATTTGTTTACAAAAATCAGTAGACATCAAGGTGTAACATTTAAGTTTATAACACAAAATCTATTTCATCAAGGTGGCAGTCCTAGAACACGTAATTTAATGTTTAATATTTAGTTGTTTTTAAAATCCCAAGAGATGCAACTGTTATTGATTTTCTTGCAAGACAAGCATATCCCAACCATTGTAACTTTTTAATAGAATCGTTTCAAAATGCAACTAAATTTTACTTTGATTTTACTCAACAATGTCCGGATGATATACTGGTGAGAACAGATATTTTAAATATGGATGGTGTAACAGTTTATAAACAAAATTAAAATATTAGAATATTTAACTGATAATGGGATTCAAGAAAGTTTTGATTAAATCAGGAATAATGAAACATGTAAAGAAATCTAGAAATAAATCTGTAAAAAAATAATAAAGAAATCTTTAAAGAAAATACTTAAGAAAAATCCATTCACAACAACGTAAAAATGGATTAAATTATAAACAAAATGTAACGATAACACATTTTCAAAAATGAAATTACAACGTAGTATACCATATTTTAATGCTTTGATTAAAGAGGCAGTCTTGAAAAGATCAAGTATTTTACAATCATTCCCTTCGTTTCATGTTGATGACTTGCTTGAAATCATTATTAACGAAACTCGTTGAAGAAAAACTTGAACTAGTTACAATTAGAAATTTTAAGCCATTTAGAGTTGAATAAAAATTGATAAAAGATGAAGATGAACCGCAAAGTATAAAGGAAAAAAGGAGAGAGGAAATTTAATTTCTGTCAACCTTTGTCGCATAAAAGGAAGGCACTAAACTTATTTTTGTTGTTCATTTTCAAACCGCCTTTAATTGTTGGTTGAATACACTTACACCCTTCAAGGAATTTCCTTGTCTGATGTCTGAATCAATTATCGTAGATGCATAAGTCAAGTATTTTGCAGCTAGCTAGTACTATTTTGTCCTATATTATTTTGTCAGGTCACCTTTTACAAGCTAAAACCGATGGGAAGACATCACAATAAATTAGAAATACATTTTTGAATTGCTTAGAGTTCTGTTTTAGCATGTCGTATCAAAAAAAGTGACTAATGCTCAATAAACGTCTGGGGACGGCGGGCGGGTGGAAAATAAAACTTGTAATAATAGTAAAAGTTTGTGAAATGTTTGAGTAAAAAACCTTTTTTTGGGATTTTTTAGGGGAATAAAATTTTTTTGTTTAAATGAGAAAAAAAAAATTTTTAATATTTTTTTCCTTTAAATGCATTAAATTTTTTTTTTACATGTCATCATAATGGTCACACTATAGTATGGTCAATATTTAGTTTCGTTTATAAAATAATAATAATAATAATAATCGTTCGATTATAAAAGTTATTTCAAATTAAATATATCGGTATAATATGCTTTACGCATTTCAGCAATTGGGATGTGTACTGTTTGGTGTTTTTTAAAATCATGACAACATGGACATCCATTGGAACATGAAACTCTTGTTGGCTAATAGGGTTGGTTTTTATTTATTTTTTCTAGCGTTTTTGAGTATCTTCCACCTAAACGCCATCAAGATTATTATTCTATCCCTCCTATGTACCCATGGTGATTGCCATGTTGGTAAAGTACATAAGGGTTGAAAATTCATGAGCAGGTGAGCTCCATTTCTAGAACTACTCCTCATGATATTTTCACTTTCGGGTTCTTGACTGCCGATGGAAGGTCTTGCGTCTTTCTCTTTCTATATCCTGGTCCTTACTCGTCTATTCCTACAATTCTCATACATATTTGTCATCTTTACCCGTTGTTTATAAAGGTATCCTTCAAAAATTTGGGCAGTGTTCCTCCCTTATTTTTTGGTAAATTTCCTATTTCATTTGTTTAATCACGGTATCGACTACATTTTTCCTAGTTTACCTTTATCTTTCCCTATATTAAAAATTTGATTAGCAGTTCCTTAACTCCCGGTACATTTCCCATGATTTTAAGTAGTTACAACCCTCTGCGGTCACTTCAAAAAACATTTCTCTCTTCTGTCAGATTATATCATTCAACTTTTGGAAAAATACTTTCAACTTTACATTCCTACCCTATCTTATCCTTTCCTTCTTGATTTTCCAATTAATTTTCCGACAATATTTTAAACTTTCAATACAAAACTTTATTCCCCCTTAATTAAGGCGCACTTCCCATGAGTTTAAATTTATATGCTCACCTCGACCGACGTTTCCATCAGTCGTTGTGAGTCGTTGAACGATGCCCTGCGGGGAGGGTCCTGTGCCATTTTGACAGACCCCGTCGCGGACAGACCGAGATTTCAGACAAGCTCGACCCGTGATCGCAACTAGGGAACTTAATCCACCAGCCGGATTCGCCGATCTGCCTATCTGAGAACTATTTCGATACATATATATATATAGATAAGATTTTAGGGGGACTTGTCGGTGGCACCAAAAGATTCCACGACCATCCAGAATAAAATCAAAATAACAAAACTTTAACTACGAAATAAAATTTTACAAAATAACAGTATTTACAATCCACAGTCATGCAACCAGATTTGAAAAATTGGCATAAGTTGGCATAAAAATTTTCTACACAATCGTCTCCAAGAATTTTGTCTAAAAAATTTTGTCTGACTGTCTGACTGTCTAAAAGTCTGTTTAAAATTCTGTTATAAATTATGAAAATGACTGCAGTATATATAGTGTTTTGTGCCTGTGTGCGACCAATGGGCGTTTTTTCGCCATTTTTAGGGCTTTTTAATTATTTTATTTATTTCGAAATATTTTTGTAATTTTTTATATATTTTTCTTTATTCTTTGATATATTAATATTTTATTGTTGGATTTTATTTTTATTATTATTTTCTTACAATATTATTTTTTAACCTCAATATGTTGTTTTCTCGTCGCCTCTTCTGCCTGTGTTTTTTCTAAACCTTATTTTGCAAGGTTTTGGCAGTTTATTTCTTTTCTCGTATGCTTCTATCTGCAGCTGTAGGCTTTTTCAAGGATTTTAATTAATTATTTGTTTTTATTTATAATTTTGTTACAGCAGCCATATTGACAATTTCCAAACGAAATCAATTATTTTGTTTTAATTTATACAATTTTCACCTTTTTGTTTAAATTGGTTTTGTAATTTTGTTTTAATTTTGGCTCTGAGCCCAACAAACCACTCCGGGCCGTTTAAATTGCGCCCCGCAATTTCTCATCAACACATTCTCATTACATTAACAATACTTTTATACAACACAAGAAAAAGGTTATACAGATGAAATGTCAATTTACAAGATATAAACAGACATCACTTAAGGTGATGGAATGTGTCTATATAAAATTTAGTTCGGTAAGTTTTTTATTTATATACATAAGATGAAGTTCGTTAGAATCAGTAGAATCATGTTGTGATTAGTGTCTGTGACTTGGACCTGGGACATCATCCTGGTTGATTGATTGGGGTTAAGATTTGATGAGTCGGGTTTGATTAATTATTGCAGAACTATTTTGGTATTGAGGATTTGGGTTAGTAGGCTTTACGAAGCAAATTGTTCGATTGTTTTGATCTCTTCTTCTCGGGTGTTGATTGATTTGGGATCTTCTGTAAGATTTTATGATCTGGGTGGTTTTGTAGAATATTACGATTGTGAAGATAATGATTTGCATGATTCCTAGGCAGAACATGATGGTTTCGAATGTTGTTGGTTTCGGATTTTCAGGAATTGGGTGAGGTGACGGTATTACTATTTGTGAGAGGGTGTTTTCGAGAAGAGAGAGTTGGTTTATTTTTGCGATAGGTGTGGATTGAGGTTTTTGCATAAGGATTTTCGGAGAAGATATTCTTGGATTGTGATGAGTTCTGACTTAATTGTTTGAATTGAATCGAGGGCTTCTTGGATTTTTTGAAGGTTCGGTTTGATTTGTCCACGAGGGTGAAGAGTAAGAGTAAGGTGAATTTTGACCACAGGTTCTTTTTCCTCTATTTACAGATGTTCATTTTGTTTTTGTCCACTTTTATATACAATAACGTTTTGCGCTTATTTTACTCTGGGTTCGTCTCGTTGATCATTTCTTATTTCAGGTATCGTGGTAATATGCTTTTCCTTTTCTTCCAACATTGTTCTCAACTCTTTATTGTTCTCGGTTAACACTCGTGCTTGTTCATTTAATTTTTGCATCTTGTTGTTTTACCTTATTGTTTATCTTTCGAGTCCTTGATAAGCCCGGTTCAATTTTTTTTCCATTCTCTGATACTTCCTTTGAATTCGATTAGTTTCTGTTCTTCTAGTACATATCTTGTCCATTTAGCTACTAATTCGTTGTTTTTTTAATTCGTCCACTTTTTCTTCCAATCTTTACTCACTTCTATTTGTTGTCTGAGCCATTCGTTTTCCTCTTCTACATCTTTGTTTTTCATTTATTCAGAATGAGACATTCCTCTTTTAACGTTTTAATCAATTTTCTAGACTGAACCACTGCTTCATCATACTGTCTATTTCCCGTAGTTGGTGTTTCATTGATATTATCATCTTTTCTATCATCTCCTCTTGTTCGTTATTTTTTCGTTTCCGCTGATTACTCGATTTTACATTCCATAGGTATTGAAAACTCGTTCTCCACTTCAATTTTGATGAGTTTGATATTTACACTTTCGTTGATAAAGGTCTCGCCGGACTCTGCTTCTATTGTTGTTTGTTCAATCTGACTATTCATGATTTTTGTTATTTTTATTATCGTTTTGATTTTCTGGTTTTTATGAATTTTATCTTTTTATGAGTTTTTATACATTTTTCTGGTTTTTATATATTTTCTGATTATGTATATTCATTTTTCTCGCAATTCTTGTGTGGTAGCCATTTCTCCATCCAACATATAAGATAGTTGGTTTACCTTCCCCATGAGATCTTCTACTTCCTTTTTTAGCATAGTAGTATTTTCATGGGCCTTGAGCCTTTCGACTTCACTTCCCAAGTTTCTCACTTTCGTCTCGAGTGCCTCCTTCGTCTATCCTTTTGATCAATCTTTCGCTTTACTCATATACTTCGTTTTCTAACTGCCCGTTGTTTCGGTTTTGCAATTCTGACATTACCTTATTATACTTTAATTTCATTTCTTGATCTTTATTGGACACTTTTATTTTGTTCAACTGGTTTACTTGTTCGTTCTTTTCTTTGTTTTTCTTTTCCCACCACTCGGCTTGCCATTTATAGTTTTCAGTTTCCGCTTTTTGTACTGTTGAAGTTTGTTGCAAAATGTTTTATTTTCTATCAGTTTTATTTTCTATCATTTCCTTCATTTCTGCCGAGTCTTTCTCGTATACTTTTTGCAATTCGCTCTATCGTGAAGTTCAATTGTTTGATGGTTGTATATGTTCTTGGTTCGTTTTCTCAACTGTTTCATCATCACTTTATGTTTTCCCATCTCCGTTTCCATTCGATTTTTTTTCGGCGGCATCCTTTTTAATCCATATTGCTCTATTTACCTCGTTGTTCATTAGTTTTATGACCATTAACGTCGGAATATCAACTCGCACTTCAATTATCATTTGTTCAGTATTCATTTTTTACAAGTAATAAATTATAATCAGTTTATTTTTCTTTTGCGGTGTTCATCGTTTTAATTTTACGCAGTAAAGATTTTATAATATTTATGGGTCATACTTTCACGATATATACATATATGTATTAATAATCAATTTACATTCTCGGTGTACTCAATCTGATATCCACCGGCTCCCATCTTTTTCACCGATACGTTTACTAACAACATATTGTTTTTCACATAATTCCACATCATGCTTCATCATTTTGGGAGCTTCGGTGGCTATTGTAACAGTTCTTCTTTCAAACTTTTTGTTTTACATCCCATTTTTATCATTGGGCATTCGGTTCTCTTTCGGCTGCATCTTTCCCAATGCTATTATAACTCTACTTCTTCTATTACCCACATTGACTTGGACATGTTCGTCTGAATTTGCCACCGACCTTTTCCTCCTCTATTTTCACATGTTTTTGTTGTATTTGTTTTCACATTTCGGTCTAGTTTAAGTGTTCACATTTTATTTTCCCTTTTCACAGACACTTTTCTCACCTTTTGTTACTGGTTTGACATCTTTCACATGGTTTTCTTTTATAATTAAATTTTTCCATATGGTCATTTGTGTCTTTGATTCTCCCTTTTCACTTGCACGGTTTGTTTTGGCATTTTATTCTCATGGATAATATTTCTTTGACGGTTGCTCGGTTCTCTTGAGTTTCTTAAAGGGATTCTATTTTGGTATCTCCATAGTCAGGACATCTCTTTGAACGGTTTAATGTTCGGCTTGTTATGCACTCGGTGCACAATCTTTATCCGCATTCCGTTTGTCACGGCTCTTTTAGTAACTCTGTACATAATCCGCATCAAAATCTTGGTTCTAGTTTTATTTGTGGTTGTTTTCTGGTTATTTTGATAATTTCGTTGATTTTCGTCATACCTTTTGTTGAATTCATCTTCTAACATATTTTTCTTAGTATTTTCTACTTTTATCCATTTATTCTTTTACGTATTTTTGATTTCTTTTTACTTTTATTTATCGAATTTTACATATTTTTGATTTTGGAATTTTCTTTCTACATTTATACAGTTAATCTGTCTACACAAGTACATTTCCTGTCATTTTTTTACGCTACTAGACGAATCCGGTTCTTGTGTTTCTTCTACTTGATTCAGTAGCCAATCAGTCCATTACTCTTGCTGATCTACTTCTACCGGTTGCGTTCGCCCTTACAGTTACTGATTCTGTGTTTTTAGCATTTCAATTCATCTTCCCATTCTAATAATTCTTCTCTGTTGTTCTTCAATGATCGACATATAATAATTATTCGTATTTTACAGCATCGTTTGGCTGTCAGCTCATTGTTTTGTACTGAGTTTACTGTACTCGTTAACATAATTCTATGCCGTTTCCACATCTTCGTGAACGTTTACGCCTTCCTGATAGTTTTGATTCATTTATCTTAATTTTTATACTCATTATTCACTTTCTCATCTAATTTTAAAATGGACTTTTAAATAAAATTATATTTAAGACAACTCATCAATTAAGAGGCTCTCTATTTAAAATTTTATAAAAGCTGATTTATTCATTAATTTATTTGCTTTTTGGATTAAATTTTAATACCATATAAATTATAATTTATTGGTTTCAAATATTTTTGTATAATTTAATTTTCTTTTATTTTTTATGTTTAATCACTGAAATTATGTCAATGACCCCATACATAAAATTTATGTGATTAGATGATGATAATGAACTCTTACATTATATTATATTATATAATGACTCCTATATTTTAATACATGATAATCACTAAAATTTTAGTGTGCTCATTAAAAAAAATTTTAATTGGCTATGTTTAATTATTTTTTGGATTGATTAATACAAACCTATTTATAAATTCTTAAACATTACAAACATTTCTCACTTTTTTAAAATCATACAATTATAGTAAGTAGATGAATATGTCACCGCTAGACCATGTCACCGATGGACCACATACCCCCTCTCCCCCGGTAAAATTTTTTTTTCTAAGTCTAAAAGTACAAAATTTTTTAAACAAAGACAATGACTCATTCAAGGTCATTGAAACAAGGACCATGACTCATCAGAATTTTTCAAGGTCATTCAAACAAATTTTTTTTTAATTTTTCTATGTTGAAAAGTACACGATTTCCTATGTCACCACTAAACCAAAACATAGAAAATTTTTCGAAAGGTTTTCAAAATTTTTTCCATGTTGAAAAAAACATTTTCTCAAGGTCATTCAAAAAATTTTTTTTTTAATTTTTTCTATGTTGAAAAGTACACGATTTCCTATGTCACCGCTAGACCAAAACATATAAAATTTTTCGAAATTTTTTCAAAATTTTTTCTATGTTGAAAAGTACATATTTTCTCAAGGTCATTCAAATTTTTTTTTCCAAGGTCATTCAAAATTTTTCAAAGTCACGGAATATTTAATCATTATTAATCTATATTATGTTTACTTACTTTATTAAGTAGTATATATTTTGTAAATATTTTTTATTATTATTTTTTATAAAATTATTATTATTATTAACATTAATAATATATAATAATAAGCGAGACATATACAACAAATTTATTATAAAGATACAATTCTTCTATAGTAATATTGTCGAAGACCTTTATTCAAAGCCCATTACACATACTTTCGATATCGGGCAGTGCAGCAATGACATCCGTCACCACATGGATATTCAGGTTCCATACCTTTTGATAAATTGTTTTGTTCGATATCCCATAGGAACTCGTCGATTACAGTAAATATCCATATTGATGTATGATTGAATATCAAGTCTGGAATTATTGATGCTGGCTTATCCATGATTCCATGTATTTTTGGATAATAGAATTCCAGACTTTCTTTAATAACTTTAAAATAATCATCTAAAAACAAGTAATAATAATAATAAATTACCATAATGTTTAATTTCATTCATAGCTTGAACTGCGCTAGCCATTTTAATGATAAAATTGAAATAACAATTACTTTTATACTAATTTAGACACACACACACACAAATCTTTAGCTAAAAACAATAAATATTAATTTATATTGTTTTGAAAATGATTAAAGAAATTTTAATAATATTATTTTTTTAATATGGTCAACTCAATTGTTGTAACCATGCAAGGTAAAAATTCAACAAGATGTGTATGTCCTGATACAGCAGTATTGATGGATATTTTGTATATGATAGGATAGGCCTAGATATTTGAAAACTCCAGTCAAAAGATTATCTGAAAGAATGAGTAATTTAGAATTCCGATTTGAACATACATATGAGACTTTAAAAAGAGCTAAAAACGAATTATATGATGATAATATATATCTAAATAAGACCATTGGTATTATCAAAAAAAATCCTGTAATGTATGTTATAAAGATAGTGATAACAATGTAATACAAGGGAAATTCTATGAACAGGAATTACAAGTTATTTCCAAACCTACAGTGTTCAGAATTCAGAAAATATTGAAAACTAAAATGGTGGGTAAGGATAAACAATACTATGTCAAATGGCATGGATATCAAAAACCCTCGTGGTATCATCAAAAGACCTAGTAAAATGAGTTTCTATACAATTTTGCCTAGCAATAGTTGCGCACTAATCCATCCGGAAAATCAAGCGAGTAAATTTATGGTTAATCTTCAAAATCCTATGTATTTACATGGAAATTGGGAAGTTGCTTTGCAAGACTTTATATTTGTGTACAATACATTTCCATTTTATAGTCATTGTAAAATCGGTTACAAGAAACGTGTACCCAAAACATGTAGTGGTATTTTCTCAATCAATAATTTTGAACGATATTGTCATATTCCGAATCAAATTTTAGATGAAAATAGTGGCATGTTTTTCAAAGATGGATTGAATGTTAGTTGTGATTTTAGCCCATTTACAATAAAGTTTGAAAGTATTAAGGATGCCAAGCGAATGGGTAGTGATAAACTTAACATAGTTGTTCCTGGTACTGAATACCTAATACGTTTCAAAACATTTGATGAGAAAAGTGTAACGATCGAAAACATCAAAATATCTGTATCATATATTAATGAGGTGGAAGATACATTTACATTTAATAAAGATTTATATATTGAAACACTTGAAGAATTACATAAATATATTTCATTAAATTGTTTACATATATTTAAAACTATTGAATTTCTTAAAGATGGAATATGCAAATTCAGTCTGAATAATAAAATTTGTGAAATACATTTGATAAAAATTTGGCTAATACATTGGGATTAGATAAGCAAACATATAGGGCAAGTGCTTTTGGTGTACGCAAATCAAAACTAATAAAACTTCATAGGCAAATGTTCATATATACTAACATCATCGATCCTATAATTGTTGGTGATTCTTTGGTTCCTCTTTTGAAATCTGTTTGGGTTGATAAACATGACCAGGATGAAGTTGTCAATATAAATATCGATAATCCCATGTACTTACCGGTATCAACATCATGTATAAACAATATAGAAATAAATATTCGTGATGATAGTGGTAAATTTATTGAATTTAGTAAAGATACAAAAACTCATTTGACATTAAATTTTCGTAAATTAGATGGTAAACAGTATGGATCAGGATGGTTGAGAACAATTGGTAGATTTTCACTTCCTATTCTTAAACGCATTGGTCGTTTTGGTATGAAAACTGCTAAAGATGTGATAATGAATGAGCAGAAAATATTACCATCGCTGAAATCAAATGCATTATCAGAGTTAAGGAAAGTTCTACCGGGTATGTTTGAAAAACCCGAAGCACCAGTTCAAAAACGTAAAAGACATCATATAAACAAACGAATGAAAGGACATGGAACTATATTTCAAAAATGATTTGTGGTAAATCTGAATTGTGCTTATTTGATAGACCATCTCCTCAGGCGGTAATTGAAATGGAGGCCTTTGAAGATGTATTCCCGATGAATTCTATTATGGATAGTAGAACTGATATTGAATTTTATATTAATGGTTCCAAACTGAATATCTAGATTTGAACGATACATTGCTAACTGTTCAGATCAAAGTTGTAGATAAAGATAGAAAACCATTGGGTGAACCTAGTGATGTAATACCAAACAATTTCTTGTTTCATACACTTTTTAAAGATGCAGTTCTCGTATTTAATAATATCAAGATTGAGGGTGGTAACAGTACATATATTCACAAAGCTCTAATAGAAACTATTATAAGTTACAATAGTGATACTAAAAATACATGTTTAACTCCTATGGGTTATAGTAGTGATGACGATAGGAAAAAGTGGATTAAAGGCTCGAAATTATTTACCATGTGCTCATCATTACAACTCGATTTTATGGATCAACCAAAATATTTACTCCAGGTGTTAATGTACACATTAGATTGAAAAGATCTGATTCGGCATTATCATTAACAAGTACTAGCACAGCACCTATTCTTCAATTAGTTGATGCAAAATTATTGGTGAGAAGAGTTCGTGTTGAGCCCTCTGTATTAGCCGGTTATCAACTGGGGCTTAATTCTAAGCATGCAATATATCCATTGAAAACAAAGGAAATTGTTCAATTTGCAATTGCTAAAGGTTCAGCTTCTTTCTATAAGGTACAAATATTTGGAGATAGAAGAATGCCCAACTTTATATTGGTAACATTTCAAAGTGAATCTCAATATAATGGATCATACTTAACATCGTGCTCAATTTTCAAAAATTTTGGAGTAACATCGCTAAATTTATCGAAAACTAGTGATTATAGAGAAACATATACTCAAGATTTCGATAATGATGATTATTGTGCTACATATATGCAGAGTATAGTGAGAAATATGGGTTATTTGGATAAAAACCTTAATTGTGGTATAACTCTTGAAGATTTTAAAAGCAAATATCCATTCTTTACATTTGTTTTGGAACCCGATTTTGATTTAAATCAGAGTCAATTACCTCAAAATGGAAATGTACGATTAGATATAAAGTTTGCTAAAGCTACAACTAAACCGGTACATGTTGTAATATATTGAGTATTTGAAAATGAGGTTCAAATAACTGCAAACAGAACAGTGTTGGTTTGAACGAACATTGTTGGTTTGAATGGTATAAATGTATAGATAATTTATGATAATTTGTCATGGAGTAAGTATTTCACACATTATTAATATTATTGATGTAGTTCTGTTCAGGTCTATCGAATTGGAAAACAAGTACTAGGACATTAATTTTTAGGGGTTTTTCCTCTTGATAAAATTCCATATTTACGTAATAATTAAGCCATAATCGTCAATACTCAATCGTCTCATCTCGGTGGAGAACATTGGTTAGCAATATATATGAAACCTAGCAAGATATTTGTATTTGATCCTATGGGTTTCTATTACCGGCTAATGGTATCAAAACTGCAAACAATGGGTAAACCTATTGTGTATAATAAAACTATGTATCAAGAACCATGGACCTTAACATGTGGTCAGCATTGTTTAGCTTGGTTATTATCCAAGCGATTTGATGTATAAAAAATGTTTTATTGTTATTGTTATGTTTTATTATTATTATTATTATTATTATTAATTAATTAATGGTCACAAAGACAGTGCATGATAAATGCGTGATCATCACATGATAAGTGCGTGACTAGTGACACACACACAAAACTGTATGTGAATTACAAAGAAAACACATACAAACTCAATGTATGTGATTTACAAAGAACGCATGCAATCACAGTGTAGACTGCATGTGTTTTACAAAGAAAACATGTCTAAAATCTCTCACCTATATGTGTGTATTGCTTAAATGTGATTGGCTAAATCCTGAAAATTTGATTCTCTTTATAAACATTGACAATTTCCAAAGTTGTCACAATTAATTCAAAAATTTATCAATTTTCAAATTTTCAAAAATTCACGCAATTTTAAATGGAGAATACAAGTATTTTAAGAAAATTATTGGCCGATGAAAAGGGTAAATTTTTATTTTATTATTACTAATATTATTATTGATTAAGGTACATTTAATTGGTTTGATGTAACCGAAAATGATAATGAAGTTATTTTAATCGAGGATAGCAGTAAATTTATTTATTAAATTATTATTATTATTACTTGTGTTTTAGAAGTAATTACACCGACTGAATTCATAGTTATCAGTGATAGCAAAGATGATATCAATCATGGTAAATTTTTTATTTTATTTTATTTTTTAAAACCATTTTAGTAGATTTGGACAATAATGTACTTGCCCCAGTTTCTGGAGATGACAACATTGAAAATTATGCCCTCATTTCTGGGGATGACAACATTGAAAATTATGTCCCCGTTTCTGGGGAAGATGCCTGCATTTATGAAGATGACACCAATGATACGGATAAATGTTAGTTTTTATTATTTTTTATAAATATTTTTAATAAAATATTATTATTATTATTATTATTAATATTATTAACATTTATTATTATTTAATCCAAATGGATTAAATAAAAACAAATATTAATAATTTCAATAATTAATGAAAAATTTATTGAAAAAGTTATATTGTATTGAAAACTTATAATTGATGAAAAATTTATTGAAAACTTATATTTATTGATGAAAAAAGTTATAATTGATGAAAACTTTATTGAAAAAGCTATATTGTATTGAAAACTTTATTGAAAACTTATATTTATTGAAAAATTTATTGAAAAAGCTATATTGTATTGAAATATTTATTGAAAACTTATATTTATTGATGAAAAAATTTATAATTGTTGAAAAATTTATTGAAAACTTATATTTATTGATGAAAAAATTTATAATTGTTGAAAAATTTATTGAAAAAGTTATTGAAAAATTTATTGAAAAATTATCGATATTTAAATTTTATATTTTTTAACAAGAAAATTATATCCGAAGTATTGCGTCGCTTCAACATGTCATTCTGTTGAATGTCATGATGAAATGAAGCGATACTACGGTCAAACATTCTATGGCATCAATTATTTCATATGCCCCAAATGCGAGACTGCCCAGGATATAAAATATTTAGCTTTTTATAAGGGGCACTCTACCCACTTAAATCAATTTACATTGAATAAAAAGGCCCTTTTGCGAAAAATCCTTACATGTAAAACTAATAACAATAAACGTAAAAATAATGACAATAATGACAATAATAATAATAATAATAATAATAATAATAATAATAATAATATGTCGAGACATAACAACAACAATAATACGTCGAGACATAATAATAATAAAAATAAAAATAATACGTCGAGACATAATAAACGACCTGCTGCAGATATTCAGTGTGTTCCCTCTAAACTTAAAAGGGTCGAAATCATCATTAGCGATGATCATAATCAAATAAGGGGTTCGATTAATATTGATAATGAACCTGAAATAAAGTTAGATTTAAATGGAGTCATAAAAGTATTAGATTTGATGTAGAACATGAGAATCTAATACAAATCTCATTAACAAATAAAATAGTTACTAGATTAAAATATGAAATAAACCAAATGGGTCGGTTAAATTACAATTCGCCATTCTTATCCAATTCGAAAAAGATGGTGAAATAAAAGATAACTTTTTCAGTAATAAGGCAGAACTTTTCTCTGATAATTTTCTGCTTGATGGGATTACTAAATTAAATAATAAAATAGAAAGATTCACATATTTAGGAAGCGGATGGCGGGTTGTTAAAATCAAAGAAATTGATTTTATATTAACAAAGTATTTCCCCATAAATAGACTAGCTGGCCATAGTTATATCCCAACACCGAGATCTTAATCTGGCAAAAAAGCTATAGTTAACGTTCAAAACAATGACCATCATTGTTTTATATATAGTATATTAGCCCTTTTAAAACGTAGTGTAGTTCGCACCCATAGAAACAGAGTTTCTTCTTATCAGAATTATTTGGACGAATTGAATTTTGACCCCATTGACGATTGTCCTATGAGACTATGTAATATTCCCAAGTTCGAAAGAAAGAACAAGGACTTAAAGCTGGCTATAAATGTTTTGACTTATAATGAAAAACCGCCTAAAACTCTAGATGATATAAACTATATCCCCCATCATCCACATTTAGATATAATTCACCGGTCCAAGGTTACTGACGGTTCACCTATTTATTTACTTCTTTTGGAGGACGGTGATAATTATCACTATACTGCAGTTTTTGATTTAGATAAATTAATGAACTGCCATGCGACTGCATCTTGCATTGTCCAAATCTCTGTTCATTGGTGTCCCCATTGTCTTAATGGCTTTAGATTAAAACCCGCATTTGACACCCATGTTGCCTTGTTCATTAAAAATCAAACAGGCACTACCCTTTATACTTTGCCTAAAAATAAATATTTAAAATTTTCAAATTATGCAAAATCTATTACCCAGCCATTCGTAATTTATGCGGATTTTGAGTCAATTCTACCACTGGATATAAGGCATCATCAAATACATATGCCGATAGCAGCAGGTCTATTATTAATTAAAAACTACACAAACACAAAACATTATTATAATTTTATTGGCGATGATTGCGTTTTGGCGTTTTTGAAAAAGATTGATGAAATCGCTCTTTCGATTGTCTTGCCATATTACGAGGTTCATTGTCAAAAACCTATGGGACCACTATCTTTCAAGGAGGAACGGGAGTTCAAGGATTGTCGCACTTGTTATTTGTGTAAAAAGTTTATTACGGATAAAGTTAAGGATCATTGTCATTTCTCAGGTAAGTATTTAGGGGCTGCTTGTATGAAGTGTAATGTTTCTCGACGAATCCAGAAACAATAACCTGTGGTTTTTCATAATTTGAGGGGATATGATCTCCATCATATTTTAAAGTATGGTCTAAATAATTTTTCTTCTTGGGAATTAAATATTATTCCGACCACTACTGAAAAATTTATCTCCCTCATCCCGTACATTAATAAATTGCCTGTTCGTTTTATAGACAGCATGCAATTTGCTAATTCATCTTTAGCAAAAGCTGTTAAGACACTTACTGATTTGCCTTTAACTGATTCTGTTTTTGATGGTGCAATTGTTAGAGCCAAGGCTATTTTCCCTTATGACTTTGCGAAATCTCTTGAGATTCTTGAATCGACGACTGAATTGCCTCCTATTTGGGGTTCTGTATCTGCTGATGAATACGCTACAGCCCAACAAATTTGGATACAGCAAAATTGCGAGACAATGTTAGATTACATGTTAACCTACTTAAAATTAGACGTATTCCTTCTTGCGGATTATTTTCAGCAATTTCGTGCAAAAGCAATTGCTTATAATACTCTAGAACCTCTTAATTTTTATGGAATTCCTGGTATGTCATGGGCGTCAGCTCTCATGACATTACGGGAACTCATAGAACTTTTGCAGGACATGGAAATGTTTAATTTCTACGAGGGAGGAATACGGGGTGGGTTAACATTTGCTAACAAACATTATGTCGCAAGTTCTGAGGGTTCAGAACTCTTGTATATAGATATAAATAATTTGTATGGTTGGGCACTTAGCCAATATCTTCCAAAACTGATTTTGTTTGGGTGTATGATGGTTTGGATAATGTTTTTAGTGAATGTATGAATGTTGTGGATATCGAAATCATTTCATATGGATATACTATGGAAGTTGATATCAAGATTCCAGATAATTTACATGATTTTTTGAATGATTTTCCGATTGCTCCGGAATAGATGTGTCCACCGAGTTCTAAAGTTGAGAAGTTGATGCTCACGCATTGGCCTAAGAAGAACCATGTTCTTCATTAGCAACTTCTCAAGCTTTATCTTTCTCTCGGTGTGAAGGTTGTTAAAGTTCATCGCGCAATTAAATTCAAGCAAGCACCTATATTTCATGCATACATTGACAAAAACACAAAATTAGGAGCTCAAAGTACTAGCGAGCTATATAGGGACTTGTTTAAACTTTATATTAATAGTTTGTATGGAAAGTCTGTCGAAAACCTTAAAAAACGGATGAATTTGAGGCTATGCAATTCGGATGAAAAGATGATTGTATATGCCTCAAAACCGACTTTCAGAAAATCTTTCGTAATTGATGATAATCTGATTGCTGCTCATCTGAATAAGGATTCGATATGTTTAGACAGGCCTAGTTACATCGGACAATCAGTTCTAGACCTGTCTAAACTTAGAATGTACGAACTACAGTATAAAGAACTAGCGAAATATCGCAATGAATTTAATTGCGAAATAAATATCGTTGCCGGCGACACTGATTCGTTTTTCCTTGAGGTTAAGAACTGTAGGCTAGACACTCTTTTGCCGGCAATGATAAGAGACAGCCTTTTAGATACATCGAATTACGATCCGGCACATCCCTTATACTCGGGAAAATTAGATTCTATGATAGGAAAATTTAAAGATGAAAGTAAAGGTCTCGGGTATAAGGAGTGGGTTTTCTTAAGACCAAATGCTATAGTCTTTTAGGTACAAAAGATTCAATGAGGGCTAAGGGGTTGAAGTTGCTGGGGACAGAGATTGAGCACCAGTCATATTTAGACTGTTTTAATAATGACACAATATTTACGGTGTCTCAAACTAGGATAGGGACGCGGAATCATCAATTATTCACATTTAAAAATAATAAAATTGCGCTTACCAATAAAGACGATAAGCGTAATTGGGTTGGTAGAAATTCAAGTCTCGCATTTGGGCACTATTTAGGAATCTAGGCCATTGATGATGATCAAGTATCGCACAGCCCAAGCTATGACAGCTCCTGCACCTGTTTCAGTAGAGACATTGATGATATAATTATGTCAGACTAATTTATTTCAATATAATTTGTGATTTATTTGTTATTTTTTATTTGACAATTTGTGTTTTTTATTGTTAATAATAACGTATTTTATTGTATTATTAACAATTTTATTTAGACTTTTTTATGAATCATAATTTATGTTCGAGGAAAAATAGATCTGTAAAGAAAAATTTATGTTTTATTTATAATAATGATGTATTTTAATAATAATGATAATAATTTATTTAGAGTTTTTATTAGTATAATTAAATTAATAATTTTATTAGTATTAATAATAATCATAATTTATTTAGATTTTTTATTAATAATAATTTTGTTTTTATGTTCGAGGAAAAATGGATCTAGAAAGAAAGAAATATATATATATATATATATATATATATATATATATATATGTTTTATTGATAATAACGTATTGTTTTATGTGTTTTTTATTGTTGATAATAATAATAATGATAATAATTTTATTAGTATAGTACTAATAATAGTAATAATAATAATGATAATAATGATAATAATAATAGTAATAATAATAGTAATAATAATGATAATAATAATAATAATTGTAATAATAATAGTAATAATAATGATAATAATAATTTTATTAATAATATTAATAATAATAATAGTAATAATAATTAAAAATAATATTTAAAATAAAAAATATTTACAAAATATATACTATTTATAAAAGTAAGTAGTACAATAATAATAAAAATAATAATATTTTATAAAATAATAATAAAAATAATATTTTTAAAAATAATAATAAATTTACAAAATATATACTACTTATAAAAGTAAGTAGACATAATATAGATTAATAATGATTAAAAATTCCGTGACCTTGGAAAATTTTGAATACCCTTGAAAAATTTTTGAATGACATTGAGAAAATTTGAATGACCTTGAGAAAATATATACTTTTCAACATAGAAAAAATTTCGAAAAAATTTCTATGTTTTGGTCTAGCGTTGACATAGGAAATCGTGTACTTTTCAACATAGAAAAAATTTTTTAAAAAATTTTTAACGACCTTGAGAAAATATGTACTTTTCAATATAGAAAAAATTTTGAAAATTTTTTTTAAATGACCTTGACCTACTTTAAAAGACCTTGACCTACTTTTGAATGACCTTGACCTACTTTTAAATGACCTTGAAAATTAATAATATGTTTTAAAATAATAATAAAAATAATAATATTTCTAAAAATAATAATAAAAATAATAATATTTCTAAAAAATAATAATAAAATAAAATAAAATTTACAAAATATATACTACTTATAAAAGTAAGTAGACATATTATAATTGAAAAATGATTAAAAATAATATTTCTAAAAATTAATAATAAAAATAATAATATTTCTAAAAAATAATAATAAAATAGAATAAAATTTATAAAATATATACTACTTATAAAAGTAGACATATTATAATTTAAAAATGATTATTAAATCCGTGACCTTGAAACATTTTTGAATGACCTTGATTTTTTTTTATGAGTCATTGTCTTTGTTTCAATGACCTTGAAAAATAAGATGAGTCATCCAATGAGCTTGAATGAGTCATGGTCTTTGTTTGAATGACCTTGAAATTTTTTTGATGAGTCATTGTCTTTGTTTAAAAATTTTTTGTACTTTTAGACTTAGAAAAAATTTTTTAGGGGGGGTATGTGGTCCAGCGGTGACATGTTCTAGCGTTGACATATCCATCTACTATAGTAAGTATTGTTTTTATTATTATTCATCTTTAACATTAATATTTAGATAATGAATTCAATAAATAACAGTAATGCTGGAAAAAATATTATAAATAAAAATGCTGTTGGACGAAATAAAATAAACGATGGAAGAAATATAATAAACGATGGAAGAAATAAAAATAATGTGGGAAGAAAAATTGATTTTAAATGTAAGTATATTTTTATTGAATATTATAAGTTAAATAATATTTATATAATAAAAATTAATTTTTTATAAATAATATTCATTTCATTAACAAATTATTTTTAAATATTTTTAAATAAAAATTTTATACAAAAAAAAGAAAAATTTATATTTAAAATATTTATTTAAAGATAACATGATTATAAATTTTAATTTACTTTCATAAAATTATTTTATTTTGGTTTTTAATAGTTAAAAGATATATTTAAATTTATGAAAATAAAATGAAATAGATAATCGAAAATTTTATTTAATTATTACTCAAATAAATTTTTTTTTAAACTCATACATAATTATTTCAAATAAATTAATGTTTAATACATCATATAATAAATCATAAGAACAAAAAAATTATAAAATATATTTAAAAACATTTATTTGCCTCGAATATTTTCCAAATAGGTTTTATTGTTTAGTTTCAATTTTTAAAACCCTGAATTCTTATTTTTATCATGAAATATGAATTTTCATTTTTATTATTTTCTAAATCTATATATTTTTTGCAATTCATAAAAGTGAAACTTTCATTAAATTGAATATCTTTGTTGATAGCCATCAGTATTTCTAAAATATTTTTTCTGTAAATGTCACCAATTTTTCCTACTTGGATATTATATAAACTCTGCTTTAAAATTACTGGTTCCTATTAAAGTTTTAATTAATATTCGATAGAATAAAATAAAATTACTTTAAACTAATAAGTAATTATGTATTTTAGATATTCCATAGAATATTGTAGAAATTGAACAGGAGACTTCCTAATAAAATTCACTGCAGATGCTGAATTTTCTTCTAGCAGTATTGAAATTATATCTTGATTTATTTGTTTGTCCATCTTTTTTACTGAGTTTTCTTGAATAAAGAATAAACAATATTACATAATGAAAATAAAATTACTTTTATGTTTGCATTATTAATTATAATAATTTTTTCATTATAATTTGGATATATATACTAAATTTAAGAATGGATTTAACCAATTAGATTATGATGAAGTAGATAGAAGGCATAGAAATATTATTTCTAATTATAATCTTTCTGATCTCGTCTATAATAATTCTGACTTACCGATGCATCTCTATTTCAATTTGGATGTAATTTTTAGTAAAAACAATCGATTTTAATTAGTATAAACGATTGATTTTTCAGGTATACACAATTAATTATTAATTAAATTATTATTAAAATATTATCATAAGTAAGTTTACTTTTTATGTATATTTAATTTACTATTTGTTTTTAGTGAATTATTGATATACATATAAATTTTGCGTAGCTATCAGTCACGTAGAAGTTCAATACTGTGGACTTGTTACATCATCATATTTCAAAATAAATGATGTTGGTTTCCCTGGTTATGTGTGTCCAGAATGTTTCACCATATCATCTGGTAGATGGTCAATGTTTTTACAACAACACGGGCATCACCTCAGACAATTCGGAGAATCGAAAAGTAGTATAGTTGCCAAAAGTAAGTATATGTATAATATAAATAACTAATAACCTTTTTTAGTATTGTCAAAGAGGACAACCCTTCAAGACATTTTGCATATTGATAAATATGATAAAATTAATCTTTTGATAATTTTTAATGATTTTTAAATTATTAACTGTTAGATACTTTTAATATTCAACATTCAAGATCGATTAATGAAAGAAATGAATATAAAAATGGTAATTGTTTACTTTTATTTAAATTATTAATTATTTTTAATTTAGATGATTTAAATATTGACATTGAAAACATAGATGATAGAATATTTTATGAAACAAATTATGACGAACTTGAAAAAATCTATACTGTGAATGTTAAATGTGAGTTTTTAGTTATTACAATCAGACTTATTTAACTTTTTCATGTTTCAGGTAATCTTTATCCGATGTATTGTCAATCTACAAGCCATGATGGCAACTACCACAATAAAATGAATTGATATTATCAAGTGAATAATTATTATATATGTCCTGTGCGCCAGACCCAAACCTCTGACCCGTACCTTACATTTTATAATGACCATAAAAATCACTTGACTCAATTTTATACGGATAAAAACCATTGTTTAAACGCAGTTTGAAATGAAAAAGCACCATAAAATCTGAAATACTTGAAAATATATTTATTAAAGATGATTTACAAATTAGACTAGGGTAAAGTGGCATTTTTGTTGAACCAGAAATTGAATATATTTACTACGCTCACATCGAATTATAAAAGTGAACATCGGAAGATATTGAAATAAATTTGAAAAAGATCTGGAACTCAAAGTAGTTAGTATATCATTCGCACTGCTTCAGTGACTACAACTTTTCTTGATAAGGGTATAAAGAAAATAAATGAAAAGATTGTTGAACAAACAGAATTTGGAAGTAGTTGGAAAATAAACCGAATAATAGAAGTAAATTTCAAGGTAACCAATGTTTCAAATATATCTAGATTATCTGGACATAATTATATTCACGACACTCAAAGAACAAAATAACCTCTACTTTGAGGTGGATGAGAGGCTTTAAAAGTTTTCCTTTTGATAACCAGTAAACTTCAGTGTGGTAAAGCAGAGATTTAAAGTCTGAATCCATAACATTTAAGAGTTGTGCAAAAATTTGTGAATGAAGGGTCGAGACTTGATATAGTTCACTACTTTAACAGCTTCACTCAAAACAGACTGGAAATTTTCCGGCAACGATTTTACCACGATGACTTGACGATGGATCATGCAGTGAGTTGTGATCATATTTGGATTTTCTTGAAGAACGAGAGTAACAAATCCTTTTTGATTTCCTCGAATCGAAGGACAGCCTTGGGTACACACACTGACACAGTTTTTTCACTTAAACTTAAAAAGCAAACTTTCTTGTTCACCTACTCAAAAATGTCTTCTTCTTTCGTCATGCTGTTCAATTCTTCACACAAAAAGAACTCATTGATGAATTTCTCATTTTTAATGAAGCGAATAAATGCCAGGAGCTAAGCTTTTCTACTGATATCGGTAGATTCATCGACTTGGAAAGACCACAACATCTCTGATTCGACTTCAGTTTCGAAATCATCACGTAGTTGATCTTTCAAATCTGACAATAAATATTCGATTCGGCAAGAAATTGTGTCATTTGATAACGGAACTTTCTTGACTTTCTCGGCGGCTTCAGATCTAAGCATAGTTTCAACAATAATTGCAAGTGCTGACGCCTTGATTGTTTTGCCTTCAGCATGTGCTTTCTTTCGTTTGATAGTAATTGAGTGACCTTATAAATCGCAGCAAATACTTTCTAAGGTTTTTAAGATCTTCCAAATCGAATTGATGCTTTCTTTGGTTACATTGTATTCTTGACTCAATGTAGTTATCATGTATGTCATTATTCTCGTCTTCTCTGCGCTGGGCATAACATCTAAATTACATTTGATAAACAAATCTCCTTCGTCGATTTGAATGTTTTCCAGTATTCTAAAGAAAAATTGGCGCAATATAATTTTTTTGTCAAATATGATTTTTGAAAATCTGACGTTATAAAAACTTCGTTTGAGAGTAATTTGTTCCTATTAATAAAAATAAATACAAATAAATAAATAGAAAAGAATTTACCTTGAAAATATGGTGTCTACTCTAATAAGTAATAAATTTTCCAATGATAAGTGTCCTCCTTTATATCTTCGTTTGACATTTTCTTGCTTGTAATCCTCGGCATTTCATTTTTTCATTATTCCTAAGAAACACGATCACCTAAATAAAATTAGACGCATCATTACATCAAGTCATTAACAGAGCAAGCACCTTACACTCGTTCTTTTCACAAAACTCAATCAATACAAACGGAAGTATTAGAATTTCGGCAGAGAGCTCTTTGGAATGAATGAGTCAATATAACATTTCCAGTATATATTAGAAGGTTGATCGTTTGTCACCTACAGTGACTAGAAATCATTGACATACTCGCCAATGATGACAAAGTCGTTTCCTAGACAATAACCACTTAGCTATATATCTGAGTTTAAATGCCAAATCCAGTTCATCAAAGAACTCGACAATATTACAGCTGATTGTTTCTCATTGGTTATTTCAAGAGGTAATATCAAATACCGATTGATAATTAAAGAGCAATTTTCTCAAAAGATGAGTTGACAAATAAATCTCTGAAAATAATTGTATGGCCTGTGTTAAAAAGGCTATTCGATACTTATCAGTTGTGATATTTATGGAGACTTTACGCTAATATAAGCAAAATTCTTTATATTTTGTCCGCATCTAATATGTTTTTTATTTAATTAACCAATCAAAATTAAAAAAAATTATTAAAACTAAATTTTTCCTTCAATTATATAAATTTTAATTAATTTAATTAAAAACAATTTATATAGAAATGAATGAAATTGAATGCCCAATTTGCTTAACAGAAATTCCAGAAAATAAAGTAGTCAAAACTGAAACATGCAAACACAAATTTTGTAAACCTTGTTTCATTAAGTGGGCCATGATAAAGAGAAATTGTCCGCTTGATCGAATCTGTTTCAGAACTGTCTCAGCGTTTAGTCAAGGTGAAAATATGATTGTAAGAAAACCATTCAAAAATCTGATTATAGAAACAATTTTGGATGAGAAACAACTCGTAATGATAAAACAGAAAACAAATATTTTCAAAATATTTTCAAAACTTTTGAAATTCGACACCAAATACGAAAACGTTAATTTAAGTTATAAAAAATCTGAATGTTTTTCTACTGTTAAAGTAGAAGTTGAAGAATTTATGTCAGAATTTACAGATTTTGACGAAGAAATAAAAAATTGCAGTAAACTAGTAGATAAGAGTTCAGAAATTGTAAATTCTATCTTAAACGACGAGACATTTGAGAATAAAAGGTTGTTAGAGAAATATAGTCAAGAATTAGACAATGTTTTGCATTTGATGTCAATCTGTAAAAATATAAACAGCTTTTTTGACAAAATAAATAAACTTTTTCTAAAATTCAAAACTCCATCAGAGGAATTGATGTATAACAAATCGTTACGGAATGAAGAACACGATAACCTAAATAGGATTAACAAATTAATCAAGGAAGAGATATTGTTATTCAAATCAGAAATCATTCACTTTTCAACAAAAGAAAACAAAGTGGATTACTTAGATATATTTGAGAATTGTTTAGAGAAATGCCTAATTTGTTCAATGGAAATTACTGCAGCTGATGGCTTGACATTTAGGCATTGTGGACACAAAATTTGTGGCAAATGTCAACATAAATACCAATTGACTAGAATTTGTTGTCCGTTTGAAAATCATTCCGAAACTCACAATTTGACAATCACCAAAAAAACAATCGCAGAATATTTATTAATGAATTACAGAAATATTTCTAAAATGTATTCGGATAAGACATTAGAATCCATAAGCTTTATTAAGACGAATTATTCAAATATAATTGTAGGAAATGAATTTAATAGTTTTCAGTTTTTTAAGGAAATATCTAAAGACTTTTTCTATTTACAAATGAAAATTTATTGGGATATAAAGCTTATTTATAAAAGAATTTGTTTTATAACGAGACGCTATGATAAATTTCTCTCAGCGAATTCCATGAAAAAATTAGAAATTTTGAAAGTAGATTGTGATAAATCGAATGAATTGTTTGACAATACATTGAAAATTTGTAACAGAATTGCCTCAAATGTTTATATTAAGCACCGAAACTGCCAGAAAACAATTTGATAATTTTAAAAGATTACTTTAGACACCTTCAATTAATTGTTTTAATGAAAATAATAGTTCCTTTTATAAATTGCTATTTTTACACATTGCTTTGATTTTAAAATTTCTATACTTTTATAATAAAATTTATTTATAATATAGAGTAATTATAATAATTATTATAAATAATTTTTTCACAAAAATTATTTGAAAATAAAATTAATCCTCTTTTTCCCATTATAATATATTTATAACAGCGTTAGTTAATGCTTTTTATTACTGTTGGGTTATTATTATTGAAAGTCGGTTCCCTCTGACTCCTCGTGTCCTTTTTCGATCAAATAAGCAAACCCAACACAGAATAATTTTATTTGCACTTTATCACAATAAAAAATCAATCCTTTGTTTCAATATTTGTAATCACAGTTTCACTACTTGATTTGCACCTTTTAACCACTGTTTGGCTCGGATTATCTTAGGGTAGGTTGTCCAAGGGAGAACCACCCTGTCTGATAGATAACCTTGACTTTTACTTGGATTTGGATTTCTCTACTAACCTAGCTACTGCTCGTTCACGTCGATTCACTCTAGTTAATATTATCTGCTCTCTCGTATCTAGTTAATAATAATTGTCCTTTCTTGTCTGGTTGATAATGTCTCTTTTCTTGTCTGATGAGTTATGGTCCTCTCGTGTTTTTCCCTCTTTCTTTTATACTCCTGCTCAGACTGTTTTCCGACGATTGTCAACAATAGGTTCTGCATTATCAAATTATCATTAATAATTACCTTTCAGACCGACATTTGTCAACAAAGTTTGACGTTGTTTAGGCTAATTTATCCTACTATATTATTCCGTCTATGCGCCGGGTTTTCCTTATCTCTCGGGTTTTCCTCAGCTCTCGGCTTTTCCACATCTCTCGGGTTTTCCATTGCCTCGGGCTTCCCATTGACTCGGGCTTCCCATTAGTAATTAATTTTCTTAATTAATTTCTTTTTTTATTTCATATCATTTTCTAGGGACCCTCACTCAATTTTTATTATTATTTCTGGACTCGTCTCTCAATTTGGCATTCAACCATACCAATTTCCCTCGATCATTATTACTTTCGAATTTTATACATTTTTTAATTAATATTGCACTTTTATCATTTTTTGTGTTTTATCGATTTTACTGTGCTTTTTCGTGATACCCCACCATTACTTTAAAGCTCATTTTTACTTACTAGAGCTGAGTGAAAGAAAATATCAATCAAAGAAGAAGAGAATGCGAAAGCCTAGTTAAATTTTGGTTATGGGTGATCAGGACCAATTTTCGGTTGAAATATTTTTTTTTATGAACAATTATTATAATTATTATTATTATTATTATTATTATTATTATTATTATTATTATTATTATTATTATTATTATTATAATTTTTTAACATAAGTTTAATAAATAACTGTGTTAGCAATTTTGGCAAAGTTTATTCATAAAATATGAAATATTTCGATCTTAACAAGATCCTAATCACTCTAAATACAAAATCCACAAAGTTTTTCTCTTTCTGTTCTTTCTTTGTTTGATCTTCTTTTCCCACAAATGCAATTTAAAATTTAATTTGCCAACATTTAAAAATGAATAAATTGAAATAATACATTTTTATAAAGATTTAAACATAGTTAAAATTATTTTAAAATATTTTAAATATTTTAAAACTGAATAAAATCAGTTATTTAAAAATTTTTGTTAAATTTTGATTTTGAAACATTTGCTTTGCAAATCATTTATGTAAACATAAATTTAATAAATAACTGTGTATAGTTCGATCTTAACTCATAAAACAAAATTTACAAATTCTTTCTCTCTCTCCTTCTCTGTTTGATTTCCTTTCCCACGAATGTTTTTAAAAAGGGAGAATTTAAAATTTTGCATATTTTTTCTCGATGATTTAAAAAATGGCATATCAATTTGGTAAATTTAAAAAATGGCATCCAATAAAACAAATTTTGAAAAATATTATTTAATCGTAAAAATTATAAAATATATCATTTAATTATAAAAAACTATAAAAAATATTATTTCGATACCATTCTTCATGAATACATTACTCAGAAAAATGAAATAATCTCCAATAATTCGGAACAATTATCATTAGAATTTAGAGTTGGTAGTATGTTTTCGAACATAGATGAGTTCTTTCAACTATTTTCAAAATCAGCCATACTTAAAAGAGTACCATAAATTGTTTACCGGCGCAACAAGAAACATGTCGCACTTAGTTGAGAATCACTTTCTTGCAATTTTAAATTATCTGCATACAAAAAGATAGTTCTTCATCAGTGTATAGTCAGTTATTCAAAATTGTCGACGTGCATTGCTATTAAAAGTGTTATTTCTGAATCTACTCCTTCATTAGCAAAGGCTTCAGAGATTATTGAATTGGTGCGACAGAAAACTGGAAGCCAATTGAAATATATTACGGCGTACAAGGCATTCAAATGTTATAAATCCAAAGCCCAAATAGTGCTCAAAAATTCCTACTCGTTTATTAATAGCTTAATATCTTCAATAAATCCATTAGACATATTCACTAATTTAGAGCTGGAGAATTCAGGATTTAAACAGTTTTTCATGAGTTGGCGAGCCACTAAATATTTTTATTCGCTAAATGGAAAATGTATTACAATTGACGGAACTTCTCTGGCTCCTGTTAATAAGGGAACATTATTAGTCGCTGTTGCACAAGATGGCAAAGATCAACTTGTTCTATTAGCATATGCTATAGTTGAATATGAAAATCAAAGCTGGTTATATTTTTTAGAAAACCATAATAGCCATTTTGACATAAATGATGCTTCTACGATAATAATGTCGGCTGTTATCAGTGGTCTATTCAGTGGCCCCAAGCGCAATCAAATGCGATTGCGTTAGACATATTGCAATGAATTTAAAATCGAGGTTTCATAACATATTGTTAATGGAAAAATATTGGTATCTTGTCTACACATACGATGAAATTGTTTTTGAAAGAGGTATGCGACAAAAATGACAAAATTTAAACCAATTTTCAAATTAAATTTTGAATCGTATGACAAATTGATTAAAAATCCTAAGGATCCATGTTTGGGAAGGTCTGAGCATAATTTGACAAATGAATGTGAATTGAGTGTTGGTAATGGTAAATAATAATAAAAATATTGAAGGAACTTTTTTTATTTTTCCCCTCTGATTGCTTTTAATTTTGCAATGACACAAAGAATTTTTTATTGTTTGACTATGAGTCAGATGTTTTGTTGATATTCACGAATTTTCATCAAAGCCTTTTTTAAGTAATATAGGGAAGGTTTTACAAATTGTAGGAAGAAGTTAGGTAAATAGATGAAAAATTTAAATTATAAGATCATTTTTAATTCGCGTAAGGTACGCAATATGTTTATTAATAAATCAAAAACTCAGGTTGGATTGTGTTCAAACCTTGTTTATCAATTAAAATGTAATGAGTGTAATGTCACATACATTGAAGAGACTTCCCGTTATTCCAGTACTCAATATTAGTGAGCAAAAAAGTAAAATCGGAATGTCTGATTTTAAAGTTTTATTGAAGTTTTAATAGTTATTGGGAACGTATAATATGTGAAGCATTGTAGATAAAGTCATCAGCAATCAAAATCCCGAAAGTGAAAATATCATGAGTAGTTCTAGAAATAGAGCTCCCTGCTCATGGAATTTCAACACCTATGTACCAACATGGTAAGTACAATGGATGTGTTAGAAGTGTGAATGATGAAAATTCTCAAGTTAAAATATTATTTAGTTGAATACAGTAGATAGAAATAATGGATAATTTATTGGCAATGACAACAAAGGCAATCCGATGATCTATGATAATCTATGACTCATATTGGTGATAATTGAACATTTGATTTAATTAATTTTATGTTTTATATCAACTTGGTGCTATATTTTATTATATTGCCATAGTTGTTTTTAAAATTTGATTTCATTGTTTTTATTGATGTGGTTAAATTTTTGTTTTTTTAGGTTTTTGTTGAGAAAGTTATAGAACAAATAAAATCAAGTAACACTGGTTAATTTCAAATTAAAGTTAATTTATTTTTGTTTTTTAAAATAATTAAATTATAAGAAAATTAAAGGTTGTTTATCTGTATCAAATGTGGTAGAGTTTTGTAGAATTTTAAGTTTGGATTAATGTTATTTTTTTTAATAAAAGATTTTCAAGCTAATTAATTTTGAATATTTGATGTTAACAAATTTTGATCAATCTGGTGAATAGATGAGGTTAAATGTAGGTGGTTCCTTATTCTACACTACCATTGGAACTTCAAAAAATGCGTCAGACAGTATGTTTAGTGCAAGGTTTAGTGGCCGAATGGAAGCTAAAAAAAATTTTTAATGCTGGATTTTAATTGACAGATGCGGAGAGCATTTTAATCTTATTTTAAATTTTTTGAGAGGTGGTGAAATTCCATTGTTCGATAATAGGAATGAGCTATCTGAATTATTAGTGGAGTCAAAATTTTATTGTTTGGAAAACATGGTCAAATCTATTGAAGCTAAAATCGGCCGTTTACATTGTGAGGAGGAAGATTTAACTAGTTCTCAAGCAAAATCATTGTTGTGAAAGATAATCCTGATGACATGAAGATTGTGGACTCCAATGAGAATGCAGTTATTTTCGGTGAATGTTGCAAGAAGCACCATTCCACAACAGTCTGCAGATGTTACATGGAAACTAATAAGTATGATTGTTTAAAGCTAAAATATTTCATCTAATGTTTATGATTGAAAAATTAGAGAACCTAGTTTCAGCTTAGTGCCGTCAAAAAATTACACTAGAAGATTAGATGACAAATCAAATGCCAGAATGATCTCATCATTGAGACCCGAGCCCAACGACTGATCATCTCTGAATAATCAACCGTGAGTCGGGTTATGGGACCGACTGCCGAAACCAGAAATGGTAGTAAGGACGAACCTGAAACCGTCTCATCATGTACAAACACAAAACTTACAAGAATATTCTTCAAGGTCGTAGTTATCAAGAGTATCAATCTATGAAATCACTTTCAGATGCATGTCCGCCCATATTATACAGTTCAACAAACGAGTGTTTTGTACCACGCCGTCACCGGCATAGTGATGGTAGGTAATAGTCGTGTTTGATATTTGGGTACCAACACTCCTACGACTCAAGCGAAAAATACTTTTTCAATACCAAAGTGCCAACAATTGTACATTCAAATTAGGAATAATATGGGCTCCTTCTTGATGAAACAAGTTTTGAGTTATAAAAATAACAGTAACTATACTGTCTAGCGATTTTTGTAAATAAATTATTAAATTATGTTTCTTTATTTTGTCAGTTAATTTCCTACTCCTTCAGTTTTTTTATAAATCAAATAATCAAAAACCCAATCAGCACAAATTTAGAATTTGTCAATTTATTTGCACTCCTTTATCGTTTACAAATTTATTGGAAGTAATTCATATACTCTAAGGATAAATCATTAATAAAAATGATTTGTAATAACCGGTATTTATCAAGATTTTTTACTGAATTAGCAAAAGTAGAAGATGAAAACCATGAACGATAGATATTTCTCTAATACTTAAATTTACAAAACCTTTCTGGAGATGTATAATATGGTTGAAAATCATTTATTCTTACAAGAATGTTCAAAAAGTTGTGTTTATGCTACTAAATAAAATATCTGCAATTTATAAGGGTCTACAGATCCATCCTTTTGTTTGAATCTATTAGTACTATAATATATTCGATATTGCATTTTGCTAACACGGTAATTCTTTTTGACTAGCATGGACGACTCTCACTTATCAATATCAGTGTCAAAATCCACATTATCAATGCCCAACGGAATTTATTGCCAACTGTTGCGTATATGGACCTTTTCATTGGGTGTCAAGTGTTTACTGGACATAATAATTTGTCATGTTCTTGCAAATGTTTCAATGATGGTACTCGTGAAAGAAGTCAGTGTACTTGCGCATTGGCCTTAAAAATTCCTACTTTAGAGTGGGAGTTCTGGATTGACTAACAAACTACCAGAAACATTAACAGACAGGAAAGGAAACCTCAAAATTGAAGTGAAAACCAATGAAAAAAATAAATATCAGTTGGTTTTCTATAAATCTGTTTCATAGTGTTTATCTTTGTGTTAAATTAATAAACTCATTAATATATCAATAAAAAGTGTATTTGAAGGTAATTTTCTTGTAATTAAATTATTGCCATGTCCTTTAAATTATTTACACAAATTAATTGATTAATTTACACAATATTAATTTTTCCAAAATATTCACAATCAATAAATAGAAAATTCAAAAGAGAAATAAAACTTTTATTTTTTACAGACTTCTAAAATTTTTTCCACAACAAAATGAAAATGCCAAATTTTCTTGCAATTATAATTACAATGAACTCGATCGCAATCATCGCATCACATCAACATTAACAATGGCACTATGGAATACTTAATCACAGAGACACAGATTGGTTTCTTTCCAACAACAATAACAACATCAGTTCTAATAAAAATTGATAACCGATCTGAAAAGAGAAATTAATTGAGCAAAAATATATCAAAGTCTGTTTTGTTCATTTTCGGTTATTATATTTAGGTCGAACACAGAAAGATTTACAGGAAGAGCTAATGTCCTGTTTGCTACCGAGAAATTCCACCAAGCCAGGCTCACTGTAAAATGAATGCCTAAATTCTTCAAAATTTATCACCCAATCGTTTTCTGTTTTTACTCTCATTTCTGCTTTTTGTTGTACTTTTGTACAAACTCTAGCTACAGCATTGACCAAGTCCGATTCATGATTGTCATTTGTAGCCAAATCATATAAAGTTGTCCAAAATAAAAGCAAATCATCCTAAAATAATTGCAATTCAATGATGCCGGGACATTAAAACTTTTACATATCCCATTTTCGGAAGAAGATCTGTGTTTCGTATCCATTGGCTATTTTCTTCAACGGAATTAGAACGCAGCTTAGCGTGAGAATTTGTTCTTTGCTTGCCGCTTAAGTTATCTTGTATATCACCGAAATTATGAGTTTTAGCAGGTGATGCTGGATTTTCGCTTTCTGCATGAATATATTCCAGCATTTCCTCAGTTAACTCGATTCCCGACTCCGTGCATATATCTCCTTTTTGACCATCACTCGAGTGAGGAATTGATTCTTTCGGATTATAAGCTTGATTAGCGACTTTGTCTATTAACTCTTTATCACCAGGCAACAAGCATGGTTTACAATATAATCGAAATAGTAAACGTAGTTTTTCTTCAAGTGTACCATGACAAATGATTCCTACAACCCACGCAAATTCCTGTGTTGAAACAAAATGTTAAAATATGTTGATAAACCGAATTAGTTCAAACAAAAAATAGTAAATTAAAATCTTCAAAACGTAATAAACACATGCGATTATTTTCCAAGGATGAATAATAATAATAATTATTATAATTAATTTACCATATTTTCCCGCATATAACCCGCCGTCTATAACCGTAGATCTTCTCGTCGATCATCTATAATCCACATATATACAAATTTTAACTTATATCAATGTAATTTAAATCCGGTAGAAAAATTTGAAATATACATGGCAGTAGATGATAGACGGGAAAAAATTGGAGTATGGCCTGCTGCTTTTTAACATGATGAAAATCAATAAGTTATTTAACTTTTAATATTTTGCATAATAAAGATTTTACATAGTGTAAATTAGAATCCACGAGCCTTGATTCTGAAAACAATGAATCTCTGAGACATTTAATACTGAGATAATTAATCCCGATTCTTTGAAATGTTTATTTATTTCTTCATTCTTTATTTAATATTTGCATACATTTTCATAACTCAAACATATCACTCAAAGCAATTCCCCACCATTGCTAGCTTCGCTTTGCAATAGAATTTCACGTTTCTGCATCGCCAGATGCTTCCAATATTTAAAAAATCTGTAACATTAATTTCATAGCTATTTTTAATTGTCTCGGTATTGAATGTTCCGGATTAAATTGGTTTATATAAAAAAATTAAAGGATTGTTGTAAGTAGTGTATTTGGGTTTTTATTTTCTCCCTCAAATTATTTTTATACTTTTCTATTGTAAATTCACTTAATTAATGCTGGTGTCCATAATTTGTGGCGTTATATTAAGTGAGTGTTTATATTTTCTTATTTCTTAATTTGTGATTAACCTCTTAAGTGGCTATGACGGATAAATACGTCATCAA
This sequence comes from Schmidtea mediterranea, assembly GCA_022537955.1. NCBI lineage: Eukaryota > Metazoa > Platyhelminthes > Tricladida > Dugesiidae > Schmidtea > Schmidtea mediterranea. The sequence goes on along the minus strand of CM039679.1, from coordinate 142,797,235 downwards.
CATATGCATTACAAAACGCATAAAACGAATATATTCGCTTGCGTATAATATACGTATAAATATATGTTTTTATGCTCAAGACATATATATATATATATATATATATAGGCTAGCGGATAACAAAACTCGCCGCTGAGGAGCGCATTGCATTTGGGGAAATAAACCACTTAAGAGGTTAAACTGCTGATAAATTAAGAAAGCTTGTGTATTCTCCAGTCACAGACCAGTAATTAAGTAAACTAGAGATCAAAGAAACACAGCTCCGTAATATACATAATTTGAATATTTTATTCAAATAGTGAAATATCAAGAAAATAATAATTTGTTTAAATTAATTCAACAAAAATTATACATTTATCATTCAAATTTTCACATGTCCATTTAATTTCCCATAATAGTATCCAATATAACGACAATAAATACAGTTATAATTAAAAATTACAAACATATGTTACAAACATTTTCACATATTATCTTCAATTTTTGCTTTGTGTTTCATCGGATAAATCAAAATTCAGATATTGATTATTTATAAATTATATATAAATAACTATTTTCATAAATTTACCACGACAGTTTTTAATAAATTTTTACAGAATATATATATTTATCAAAACAACTAAATACTTTATTTTCACATCGTTTCAAGTCAATATCATTATTTTTTTATACAAATTTTCGAAATATTTATGCTTAAATCAGTATTTTTATTGATATTCAAGTGGCTATACTATAGTGAATATAGTATAAATAATATTAAAATACTTATAGGTTGTTTACATGAGAAGCTTTGGATCACTTCGTTGAGATAAAGTCAATCTAATCGAAAAATCAGTTGACACTATTGAAATCTTTTTCAGTAATGATAGAACTATTAATTAATATAATTATTTATAATAGTATAATTATCGATAATATTAATTGATATAATTATTTATAATATTAATTAATATAATTATTGATAATATTAATTAATATTAAAAATTTATATTTCATTTATTTTCATATTAACAAAAGATCAAAAATTAATTAGGCATTAACTTTATCTCGTGTTACATTAGTTATCATAAATCACAAGAAATTTATCCCAAAAAATAATTTCAGCTATACTAAATACTCATAAACACCTACTTGAAATAACAACAAATATGGGGACCGACGTAAATTACCACAGAGCAGAAAAATAATTTGGGTGAAAAAATTATATGCAAACATACACTCCAAACAGTAAGTTTATAATAAAAATATAAAATAAGTCATTATTCACTTTAAAATCAAAAGAATATTTTACAGAAACTTGAGTTGCCAGTGCAGCAAGAATAATTTTTCATCTTTGGTATACCAGAAACTAAACACATTTATAGATGCGGGATTTATTATGTAAATTTAACGTTTACTATTAAAATTATAATATAGTTTACGCAGGATGATTTTTTTATAGATAGTATTAGATTTTTTCATTTCAGGGTTAAACTCAGTAAAATTTTTGCTGAAAATTTTTTTGAGTTATATCGAGAAAATAAATTGTGTAACGAAAAAAATGGTCTTGGTAATTAAGTTTTGTATAAAACGGTATGTAACGTATTTTTGACAAAGAACTATGATTCGATTCGTTATTTCGATTTAGCGAAACGTTTTGAAACTCTGAATGAAAACATTTTAGAATAAATTTAAAATGTTAATTTATATAAAGATTTAGTAAATCTTACATTTTTGAAAACCATAAATGACCTAAAATTCATAATAATATGAAAGTTTAATTATAATAACAAATATTATAATCATTAAAAAATAAAAAATATTTTAAAAACTATGTCAAAACATGTAAATTTAATGAAAATTATAACTTTTGAATTACTTTCTGTCGGTAATATTTATTTTTGTTGAAATTAATTTGTAATAATTGATGGTAAAGACAAAGACGAAAACTTGTGTTGTATTGAATTAATTTTTGATCTTTTGTCAGAATGAAAATAAATGAAATATTTAAAAAATTTAAATAGAAAAAATGTTAATTAAGAAATTTTGAAAATTATAAATATATTTTCAATACATGTTGTCAACATGTAATTGGGAAAGCTTATTAATTCGGATATGATTTTTATTTATTTTTAAAAAGCGCAAATAATCGCTAAATCGATATTTACAATAATTTTATAGTGCTCACATTCTCAATATTCAAATCAGAACCTAATGACCCATAAATAAGATTAATTTAGAATTGATTAAAACCTACTTTTGGTATTCTATAGAAAAGAAATAAAGCAAAATTAGCATGAACAGATAAAAAATTAAAATTAGTAATAAATTGACAATGATAGGGTCAAAAACCAAAAAAGGCATTTTTATAAATATAACCTAAAATAAACGACTTACCTTAAAATTGATCATGTTATCAAGATCTTGATCTAGAAGTCTGAAAATTCTCAGTGCTAGTTGTTTAGTATGTCCCCATGGTAACAAAGATGTAAACAATCGAGCGAAAAGTTCATAGTCTATTCTGAACGCATCATAATAAGGTCTGATAGGATCATAGCTACTCATATCAGGTGCTGGAGAAACGACGTGATTAGTATAATAACTTGATGCCACATATAGATCTTTAAAAACTCCAAACAAAGCTTCCAATTCATCTTTCTCCAATTTAGTTGATTCTCCAACAGAACGAACAACATCACGCAAAGTGTTGGCCTCAACTTTATGTACAACATCCAAACGGTTCTGAAGACGCAATTGTTTAATAAGAGAATTTGTTACAGTTCCAAAGTTTTCATAAGCCGATCCAATCAATTCTTCAATAGTAAGCTGATCAGGATCTCCCAAATGTGAACAACATTCGCTTAATTTTTGAATGCACTCACTTGCTTCTCCTTCATCCTTTATATCTATCAGCATCGCCTTATGTCGTCTCAGTAATTCCAAAGCTATTTGAAATATGACCTAGCAAGAAAAAGAACGATATTTTTCTAAACTAATTATCAAAATATTCACTAATCAAATATTTTTTTGATTATAAAAATAAAAATGTCCATATAGACTAGCGATTCCCAAAAACCTTTTAGATTGCGTACCTTTGGCAGTTCTTTATCCTAAGTTGAACCCCTTACATTAGAAAAATGTTTATAATTTAACTAATCGCAGTTGTTATTATTTTATAAGTTATTCTAACACTAAAAATAACAATAACGTGTCAAGGAATATCCACAGAATGTTTATTGATAGTAAAACATAACTTCAAACAACATTTTATGTTTAAATAATGAGCGCTAAAACAATTTTTTGTCCACTGTTTGCCACCGCTTTGATAATTGAACAAATAGTAATAGCATATGAAAAAAAATTATATAATGTATACGTTTAAGCGTACGTTTGAAACTGTACAACTTTTTACAAGACAGGAGTACAAAGAAAATTGCATATTTGAAATAAATCTGTAAAAATAAATTTGCGAGTTACAAGCCCTTTCAGTAAATAACAAAAATTTTAAAATTCATCATTTATTAATATAAAGTGTAATCGCACATATTTAAATTGTATTCTTCACACGGGATTAACATTATCATTTGAGGTGAATTCATAAATTTGTATTTCTATGAATTTGAAGTTAATAATTATTTTCTTTACAGATAAGTGAATAACAAAAGAAACTGAAGAGGATTATTTAATAATCGAAACTTTTTTCAACAATATAATTATTAGTTCGCAGCAAGTTCTTATTTTGTTATTCACTTATCTGATCTATTAATTTATGCTGCTACCAAGGAATCACTGTTTTATACTTATATTTTCTTTACAGTTGTACTGAATAAAAAGTGTCTATAAACCAGACGTTTACCCATCCCTAATTCTAGGACGGCCAATCCCCAAGTATTAAATATTTCATTGTGCACGCGTATTGAAATTATAATTTTTAAAGAATGTAAAATAGTGAGATATATAGAGTTAAAAACTATGTTTTTATGGTTAGATTTTTAAAATTTAAAATTATTCTTAAAAACAAAAGTTAGTGACAAATATCAATATTTAAGTAAATTAATTAACAACTATATTAATTATAATATAGAATCTAAGAAAAAATCCAAGGAGGGAGAAGGTGAAGAGCCATTACATTAATTGTGAGTTTAACATATAAAGTATAGCTCTCGACTCAACTAAGAAGAACTACAGAGGGGGGCCTGTTTTATCGCAAACGGATATATGTGACATATCCATTGCTAAAATAACTATTTACATAATGGGTATTAGTTAAGAAAGTGACGTTGTTTATTAAGGTTTACAAATTTTAATAAAGCGAATATATTCATTATGATCAAGATGAACCATCGATAAAAATGAAAAAAAGAGATCATTCTCTTAACCACTGGTGAAGAAAAGCTTAATTTCACTGTAGTTGCACTGTAGATGGTAGAATTATTTTTGAATTAATTTAAATCATTTCAACTTTGAAAAAAGATTTATGTATAAGCCGCACTATTCAACTTTTTTTCTTATATAAGCCGCGGCTTATATTCGCAAAAATATTATGATATATAATTATTTTTTGTGGGTGAAAATTTAACACAATAAACTCACTATTGTGGTTTTCAATTATTATTCATTAGTTAACAATAGATCAGTAAAATAATAAATTATATTTTTACATTGTTTAAAATTTTTAGTTGACAATTTTTTTTTTGTTTAAATCATTCTAAAAAATAATAGATTCAGTCAAGGATGACTATTACGACCCCATTAAGAGTAGACTACACCGAGTAGTCAACGTGCTAAAATACAGTAATAGAAAGTGGGGTTAAATAAAATTAAAGTGGGTCATAAGTAAAAGGGTTTAGAAGCAAAATTAAAATAATATTATTATTGTATTTAAAATTTTGAAATAATCTAAAATAATAAAGATATCATTTAGTTTTGTGAAATAAAATCATAAATTTTGAATGTAAATTAATTTTATGAAAATTATAATTAAATATAAAAATAAAATGCGAATCAAAACGATCACGTGATGAAAACAATTCAATGAATTACATATTTTATTTAACTATTAATTTTATGCATTTAAGCTATTTAGTATTTATAAATGATTAATAATATGAATCTACGTTCATATTTTCGGCAAATTCCACTATTGATATCCATCGTGATTCAAGATGTATACACGAGTTTTCAAGCTTATCTTTGTATCACAATAACAGACCCAATAAACTCCAAATCAATGATACTTGTTATGTTGCAATTAACTATGATAAAGTGTGCTATTATGTGCTATTGAAAACCAGTATATGCAATAGTATTCACTGACCATTAGAATTGGTTGGATGGAAGACTTTTGACATTATAATTAAATAATATTACAGTTCTGGTTTAGTAATTTACTAATATTTCATACATTTTTAGCGGTTTTGCAAAAAAATTTTTCTACTCACTGCATTACTTAAAAATATAAAATTCAGTAGAAAATGCTTAATGAAATCACTGTTTATCTAGAAAACATATTTATAACCTTTCTGTATTTTGGTACGAAATATTTCGTTTTTGAACGTTCATATATACATCACAAAAATGTTAAAATTGATATTAAACCTCTTCTATTAGGTTCTTAGCCATCATTAATGAAAACTTAAATTCTAATTAGAAGCCACACACAAAAAAATTAATAACAAAAGTTCATTAAGCTTTTTCAGAACAAACACTGGTGTCGATTTGACTTTCAATGATTTTTATAAAAGAATCTTGGAAAATCTAGCAATGGTTAAATTGGTTTTGGGTGATGTAAATCGTGAGGTTTGTTTGCATTCGTGTTTTCTACATTATAAGATTGTTATGGTGTATTTCTAATCCTGCCAAGACAGTATTCTTTTAACAGTGCTAAGACAATACACATGATATATATATATATATATATATATATATATATATATATATATATATATATATATATATATATATATATATATATATATATATATATATAAATAAATAATTAAATAAATTTGGCAACGATTTAATTAAAATATTAGGCCAATAAAAAACATTCAGTACGATATATTTCGACAGCATAACTGTCATCTTCAGGTACACAAAACCAACTAAAAATATTATGAATTAACTTATAATTTAAACAAATTATTTTTTTAATATTAATTTAATTTTGTAATAAATAAGCATTTAAAAAATATATTCAAATACTTTATTATTAAAATTTTAATATTAAAAAATCAATTATTATAAAAATATTAAAAAATCAATTATTATAAAAATCATATTTAAAAATCAATTACATTAAAAATCATATTAAAATTCAATGACCATAAAAATATTATTTAAAAATTATTCCCTTAAAAATCTTTTGACCAAATTTTCGTATTTGAATTTCATATAATTATATTTGTTTTGTGAAAAACTTATAATTATAAAATCGGATATTCGAAAAGATTGTTTCGAGAAAACATTTTCCCAACGAGCACGCAGAGACAAACACCTTGAAGCAAATGTTCACTAACTACCGAAATTAATTTTATATTTGATTCGAAACCTTTGAGTTATTTTACTGTCGATAATTAAGAGGTTTCCAAGAAGAAAGTCAGAAAATTTTAAACAATAAATATTTTTTTTTTATTTTAAACTATTTATGCTTTCAGTACAACTCAATAATAATTAATTTTTCATTTTAGATTATCTCTATTAGTGAATTTAAACTTTCACTCGAAGTTTTGTATGATATTTTATTTGCAGAAATAGAATTTACAAAAAAAAGAAATTTACTTGGGCGCCATCATAGAAAAAACAGTCCATAATGTAAATGGCATTTGTGAAAGACATAACGCTATAAATAGAACTAAGAGAATAATATAGAGGAAAATAACATACTTCAAATAGATGGTCAAAAACCATGAGATGGAAACCATTTCTATGATTTCTGAAACGGGATTAGAAGCCGGTGAAGTTGAGTCATTAAACGTATCTTCGAATGATAGGTCTATTCCCAAATGAGACTGTACTAAATCCTTGAGAACCGTTTGATCAACACGTACACCAATGACTTTGACGTTGTAATAATCAGGAAGTAATCGCTCACAAATTGCTACCAAAAGCCAAAATGCCTCCTCTTCATTACAAAACAAAAGTAACACACTAGCTACGATATTCATGGCTTGGCAATATCCTGATGAAAATTACTAATCAAGATAAACTTTCAGGAATTTTACCAATATTCGGATTTCGATATGCATAAGCAGTAAGAACTCGTCGAAGCGAAGACAGACCTTCATCAGTGTGATACACAGGATGTTCTGGGAGAGATCTGTGTAGATCCCTTTCAATCTCCTCCGAAACAAAACTCGAAGATGCTTCAGTTTGACTAACTAGTGTCCAATAATAATCCGGATTTAAAAGCAGCTAGACAATTCGTTATTCTTATTATTTATAACGACCTTTGTAAATATCACTTCATTTTGAGCTCCAGATACAATCATCCATATTTCAGCTCGAAGTTTATTAGTCAGCCCAGCAAGAACTAGTCTTCTCAGTTCACAAGTACGAAACATAGACATTCCACGTCCATGGTCGATGAAATACTTCTCCCAAGTGTGTTGACGTTTATTCTCGATTTCTATTATTTTATCTAAATTTTCAGTAGGTTTGGGAGCATTAGCATATTTAATCATAAATCGACCTGTTTGTGAATTGTCACGAATCTCTTCTATAAACATATGATTTTTGAAATCAATATAAATATATGTATTAATTACTCGAATCTACGACATCCAATTTTGCTGACGAGTTAGCACTATCTGATGAAACTGATGATTTACTTTTTCTGCAGATTATTAGAAAACTTAGTGGAAAATTAAAATATTTTAATTTCAACAAAAAAAATAAAAATGAATGAGCTATTAATTTTGAAAATAGCATAATTCACATTTTGAGAAAAATGAGTAAGATTACTGCTAATTACTGCTGATGAAAATAGAGCCGAGGATTGGTAGCAGCATGTCAGATTCATCCTTATCAGTAAGATGATTTCAAATGTTTTAAATTTTTTGTATTACCTTTCTATTCTGAGTTCAATAAATGGTTTCATAATTTCAAACTTCAATGTTTCTAATTTACACGTTTCTTTACTATATTTTACAAAAAAGGTAGAAATATTAATACATATATCTTTCTGTTTACTTGCAATTAAAATTTTTAAAAAATACTTTCCATGGGCCCTGAGTAATATTTTTCTGGAAAGGGGGCGGTAGGCAAAATAAGTTGGGATAGAACTGGATACTTTTTATTTTTTTACTCGAGTAGCTACAGATAAATATAAAGATATGATGGACTTGGTTCCATACATATTTCCAAACACAACAATTATTTCAGTATTTTGAAACAATATAATTTGGGACAATTTTATTAATCCTATTAATGACAAAGATACAAGAATTGAATAAACTTTATTATTTATACTATTCTATGCATTACTGACACTCAGGGCAGGCGGAAGGCGTGTACAATGTGTGATTTTCACACATCCTCAAAATTTGTAGTGACAGGTCTTCTAACGCTTATATTATTTTATTATGTATTCACTTTTGGTTATTTTCTGTTATAACTTATTTACTAATAAGCCATAATAACATTTGTAATTGTTTAAAAATAATTTGTTTCCTTCAAAAATAACACCTTTTGGATTAAAAAATAACTAGTTATTCAATTCATAAAACTTTATCCCTCATTTTCTTCTATAATGATAAGTGCCAAGCTGTTCGTTGTATTCTGAACCGCAGTAATGATCTAATTGCTAACATTAACTTGCTATTGCTACAAAAATCTATGCAATATAATATAATGACATCCTAGAATCACTTGCGACTGTAGCAGTAAAAAAGGTTATAATAACATTTACATAACGTTTTAGAATTTTGAATTGGAGACGATCGAAAAATTAAAAAAAGTTAACTTTTAAATTTAAAAAATTAAAATTATAATAAATTGCAATTTAAAAATAAATACTAAAATGTAACTGGAGATTATTTCCAAAAACATCTCGATGAGTGAAAACAATTTAGTGAAAAGTGATGCTATATTCTCACATTTCTATATTTATAATTGCTAAATTCATAATTCATAATTATATGTAATGATGTAAGTTGTTGCGTTTGCAAGACTACTTAATAAATTATCAAGTTGAGCTACATATTAAGTTTAAAAATAAAAAAGTTTAATAAACTGTTAATAGCTATTTCAAAGACTAAAAAATTTAACATATATATAAACATGTAGAATTTTTGATTTTCAAACGGTTCTACATTTTTATAAAGAAAATTTGACCGCATTTAAAAACCATTTTTGGAAAAGAAAATACAATTGAAGATACTAGATTTGAAAAATAAAAATTCCAAGAGAAACGCTATTTAATATGCTTGAACCAACTGAGTTTCAGTTGATGGGGGGGATTTCGCGAGTAATTACAGGCATCATTGGTAGATTTCAAATGGAACTTCAACCTCGATTTCAATACTTGGAAAAAATAAATATTTACATTTGATTCCTTTTGAAAACTTAAATTCTGATGCAGTGACTCACATGGAGAAGACATATACTTCCAAATCAAGGATTGTAGAAATGTATTTTCATTTTAGAAAAGCAAAACAATGATTCAGGAGGAAAGATTTGTATTCAAACAATTTCGTGTCTTAAAAAGCACTATGATTTCTTTATTTTGTCGAATCAAGTTTTTTCTTCTTTTCCGAATGTACAAGTTAAGTTTTATTCTTTTCGTATTTATTTTACGCTTGATCATCGCACACAATAAAGAGAACTAAGTCAGAGAAGAAATCACACTAAAAATTTCAGAAAAAAACAGAAATAAAGTTTCCATAAAAGTATGACTCGATGCAAAAATTGAAAAGAAAAGATATGTCGAAAAAATGTAGATCATGACTGCTTATAAATATGAAAATTGCGGTTGATTTTTATTTTCTGTTAATTGTTGAATATCTTTGAATGAAAATTTAAAACCGGAAAATCATTATTACGACTCTCAATTATTATTCATAAATTAATAATAGAATATTTAAACATTTATAATTATACAAATATATTATTTTAATAATTATATTGATTGCAATCAATAAAATAATCTAATATTTAATCAGTGAGAAATTTAATTCTTTGTTCTCTAACTTAGCCTTTTTAAGTCAAGTATTTGCATATCGTAATTGATGTTGCAGGTTATCGTCAAAGTCATAAAAAATATCGCAAAATAGTTATGAGGAATCGTGGTTAACCTCAAAATCCTCACGAGTCCTGCGAACCATGAGTTGGCCAATCGTGATTTAAATGTTAACTCAAACCACCTCTTCACGTGGCATTTAGCGTCTTAAATTACCAATATAATAATTAAAATAAAATAATTTCTTTTGATAATAAGTATTGCAGAAATTACCTTGAAGTATTATTTGTTGCAATGAGAAAATTGTTGATTTTTGAAATAACAATATCTCGGTTATGGAGATTTCCAAAGAAAAATGCACTCTATAATTAAGTGAAAATAACTTGGACACCAGGCAATCGCTTACACTAGTTGTTGTAATAACAAAAGGGGTTTTTATGTTGTTGCTAGAAAGATGAATACTTTTGGTCATTGGCTCACATGCTATCACTTCTCTTGTTGGAATAATAAGCCTGACCTGATCAAGAATTTTGCTGGCGAAACAAATAAAGTTGCAAGAAATGTACAAACGACCGGAAACGGTTTTCTTATTGTAATCTGTAACTAACGCACATTCGATATCACCATCTAAAATTTCATTCATTGGCAAACGAAAGGATTCTCTATATTCATTATTACGAATTTGAGCATCCAGATCCAATTTTAGTCGAGATACTTTGTTGGGATTCAATCTGAAAAGATAAAATTAAGCATTTTGATAAACGAACAAGTTTGTTTATGATAAATTAATAATGATAATTAATAATAACAATAATAGTAACAATAATATTAGCAATTTTAATAATAATAATAATAATAATAAAAGTTTTGTTTATAATGTAAATTTAAAATGAAAATTTTTATAATTTGAGTTTAGGGACGCGGAATTTATAATTTTCTAACAGAATATTTTTAAATGGATTAATGAATTAGATTGTTTGAAATCGATATAGTTTGAATTTCAATTCTATCTGATAATGACAGTGAGCAGATCGTAATATATTGTAGTATAATATATGTTGGATTGGTGTTTTCTTATAAATATTCATAAGTTTAAAAAAATAAAATTTGTGGATTGGTAATATTTAAGACCAATGATGAATGAAGTTAATTTTAAGTATAAATTTCAAATTGTTCATGATTATATATTCGCTATTTTACAAATAGTATGAAATTCGGTTTTCAAAATTTTGTGATGATTTTCATAAACAATATGAACATTATCAGGTAGATTTTGAATAAATATGAATCAGCCCAGTGTCTAGATATGGCTATTTGTTATGTATTGGTACATAGTTCATGACGCTTTTATGCAATTTAGCTTAAAATCATTGAGCTTAATTGAAAAATAAAATTCACAAACTGTCATTATTGGAAAAGAATTTTACTGTTATTAAAGAAATTTATCCATCCAAGAAAACTTGAAAGAAAAAATGTCAATTAATGAAGTGCCTGCAATAAATAGATAAATGTATAAAACGGCATGATAATGGAGATAATGTGATTAGAAATAAAACCGTCCGAGATTGAAAGGAAAACAATTTCGATATCAAACTATTTTGTATCGAAGCAAAAAAACATTGTATATTATTTTTTAAATATTCAATGTCAACAATTAGTAATTTTGTAGGCCATAAACCGTTTTGTAATTAATATATTAATTGTATTTCCTTGGAATATTTTTAGTCATTATTTTTTAACCCTTTAAGGTACAATATTAATTTTTAGATTTTTTAAAAATATCTTTTTATATTTAACACTTAAATGTAAATATTAAATTCAAAATTCAAAAATAATTACTAAGAGCTTGAGAGTGGATACTAAGAACTACATTTGAATTATAATTAATAAATTAACCACATTAATTGAATGTCAGAACCACCCGAATTTTTACATAAAAACTAGAAATATATTTACGATACATTAAGTGATATCCAGTGCAATTCCCAATAGTATACTAGTTTCGAGCTAACGGCTCTCACACAAGATTAAAAATAATTGTATTTGTTTAGTAATATTTGTCTAAAAATATATGGGATACGTTATTACTAATCGATATTGCAAAATATAATTGCCGTAAACCGTGGTTCTTAAAGTGATAGTCCGTGGATTATTGATCACCGGTCTGTAGAAGAGTCAAATATTAATTTAAATTTTCAACTTTTTTATTTAAAATGGTTAAATGGTTAAAAACAGTTCGCGATATTCAACAAAAACTTAACACCGTTCCGTTGTGTACAGGAACTTAAAGCAATGAAATGAAATCACAAATAAAATTCTAAAAGGCGATTCAATCAGGTTTGAGTCCCCAATATTATGACCTGAAAAATTATATGAGTAACTCTCAACTAATTGAGGTAAGAGCTTGAAATGAGGTTATTCCTCATCCATCATATTGTGCGGATTTAGACTGTTCTGATAACTACCTGATTAGCGAATTGAAAAAGTTGATCCGGTAGTATTTCATGGATCAAGTGCACAAGACGTCGTCGACTACTGTTTTGGAGGATTTTTACCCTCATTTTACTATGGTGCATTTGAGACCCTGCGTGTAAGCTAGGAAGTGTTTGGATTTCAATGGCAGTTGGTTTATACTAACAAAAAAGTAGTTTAGAAATTTACAATTGCTGAGAAAAATGAAATACAAAGAAAGTTCAAATGGTATGAACGAAATATATTTCAAGTTGATGATAATGAAAATCTCGTGCCCGGATGCTAAAAACGTTAAGTGTAAGATTCATGCTAAAAAGATTGATTAATTTCCTATTTTAGAATTATAAACAAGTGCCATTAGATGGAAAAGTAAAAAAGTTAGACAAAAGCTAGTACAAAGCAGAAGAAAAAGAGAAGGAGAAGAAATTGCAAGGATGAATTATTGAATACTAAAACATAATTATCAGACAAAGAAAGTGAAACGAGTGATGGATATGTGTACTGAATTTATAGTGGTGGAAATCGATATAATAATCAGAAGTAGTTAAAGAATCCAAATAAAGCTAAGAATCAATTCAAATCCATCCAAATCAATTTTAACATATTGCCCCTCACCAGCAGTAGTCAAATAGTCATGTTACCAGAGTATTATTATTATGCTATTCCTCCCAGATGGTTGTAATAAGCACCAAAGCATTTGAAGACTGTTGAGATATATATCATCGTTGTAATCAATTGTGATAATCAATAAAGTTTAACTTCGTTGGAGTTCATCGATATCGTTATTAATAAGACACGCTCAAAGTCAGATCGGTAATTGGTAATTTAACCACTTGCGCTATATTGACGTGCCAGGCACGCCTTGATGATTTTTTTCAAAACCGTGTAATATTAGTGTAAATCTTTTATGTAAGACCCTACCCTCGCGCTAAGCACTGGTCAAACCCCTGACGTCGCTGACGCGGTGAGACGTTGATGCCTTACGATACTTTACATATATAGTAGAGCGCGGCCCAGCTACCGAAAATTAAATCATAGCGCAAGTGGTTAATAATCACCGACAAATAATTTTATCCAACAATTTTATTATTTTATATTTTGCGTCTCCTAAGTTTTTTTATTAATTTTGACAGCAACAGTTCATTAATGTAAATTTTTGTTTGTGCTAAGGTAGCCACAAATCCAAATTTTCTCATTCATACTATTTTTAAATTAGAAATTTTTCATTAGAAAAAATTAATTTTTCAAAAATTAACATTATTTTTTAAAATTGATTTAAAAAACATTTTTTCACTTTTGACCAGCATAGTAATATAAATAGAAATAAAATTTTATATTCTCACTTTTCTGATTGGACTTTTAATTGATATTCTTCTTGGTATCCTTCTTCTACTAATAATCTATCCAAACATTGACAATAAATTACAAAGACTTTTTGATTATTACTTTTGAATGTTGATATTTGCTAGTTGCTGTATCAAACTGAATGTTTCTTGAATATTGAGGAAGAATGTAAATGAATACTAGAAAATGTTTTTGTTAACTTATAAATTGTTGATAAAATATTTTAAAAACAATAAATTATTGCTTCTTTAAATAGTTTATTTTGGAAAATTATTCTAAAATCCCTTTAGTACTTTGATAGCATCCGATTTAGAAATAAATTCTAATTTTACAAAGAAAAATTTTTGGAATATTTAAGGATTATACGATGAGAATAATAACTTTAACGAAACAAAAAATTTAAAAAGCATTTATTTCTATTATTATTAACCTGTATTGAATTAAATAAAATATTTAGCCATGCAACTTTAAAAACACTTACCATACATAAATGAAAATTTTTCTATACAGATATACAAAATTGATACATAGTGATTTTCCGACACCTTTTGAAATGTTATTTAATATTCAAATCTCGGACACTTAACCCTATTAACATATTTCGCAACAGAAAATTATTATTTTTATTTTTATTATTTATGATTATTTTATTATTTATTATTATTATTATTATTATTATTATTATTATTATTATTATTATTATCATTATTATTATTATTATTGTTATTATTATTATTATTATTATTATTATTATTATTATTATTATTATTATTATTATTATTATTATTATTATTATTATATTTACTGATTGTGATGATGTGGAATTTAAAAAAAAAATAAAATAGAATTTTAATATTTAAATATAAAAAAAAATTCAAAATGAAAAATATCAAAGGAAATCAACGGGAATTTAGTTTAAAATTTAGGAAGAATTTTGAAAATAATAATTTGGAAATTATCAATTTCTGTAATTTATAATTTATAAAATGAATTTATAACGTCTTAGATATGGAATGTTGGTTTAAATAATACTGAAATAAATTTTATTATTGATTTAGCTTTTATGGATACCGAAAACTAATTTTATTAAAACTAATTATTATTATTATTATTATTATTATTATTATTTTTATTATTATTATTATTAAACTAAATTTTGGTAAATAATTAATTTCTTTTTCATTATATAAGTTATGAGATTGATTTTAAGCATATTTAATTATTCATATTCATAAATATTCATTTATAAATTAGGTTATGATCATAAACAAAATCTATTCAGTTAATAAAAATAAGGCATAAAAAATATCATTTCTAAAAATCTTTACAGTTTCAAAGAATTTAATTGCTAAAATTGCTTAAAATTTTAAAAGCATAAAATTTGAAATTATTATAAAAAAATTAAAAATAATTGATTTTCAAAAAATAAAATTTTCTTATAATAATAAATATTTTACAAAAATTAAATACAATTATTTACCTCTTTAATTTTTGTTTTAATAGTAATTGATTCTGGACCAAAGTATCGAGTAGATTTTTCGATTATCTTAAAAATAATATGTACAAAAATAATAAAGATGAATTATCATATACCCGAACATGAACCCATGGAATAATAATTCGTGTTTCCTTGCCCATTAGAAATGAATAAAAACAAATATGATTTAGGCTCAAATAAAGCCAACCCTGAAAAGGTATTCTACCAGATAACATTGAACAAGAGTAATCTATTTAACAAATAATTGTCAGTAAATAAATATAAATATGTATAATATATATTTTACAGTTGACTAGCTTTTCTTCCATTGGCATATTAAATATTTTAATAAATTTAACGGTTGCTCGTTTATAAGATTCACTTTCTTCGGCTGAAATTTAAAGTAAAATACTGCAATCGATAATTTTTTATATTATTTACTATCTACTGACTGCTTTTCAACAGCTGCCATGCTCATGACTTTTGTTTTAATAAATTCTATTGCTTCGTCACGGTTAAATTCACTAACTTTATTCAATATATCATTCTCAAGACTTTCCCAACATTTCATAATGTTTGCTTGACTGTTTGATTTACAAATTTCTGTTAACATATAACGATTAATAATAATAATATTAATAATAATAATAATAATAATAAAAGTATAAAACTGTAATTCCTTGGTAGCAGCATAAATTAATATATCAGATAATTGAAAAACAAAATAAGCCCTTGCTGCGCAGTAATAATTATACTGTTAAAAAGTTTTGATTATTAAATAATCTTCTTTAATATAATAATTACATCGCAGCAAGAGCTTATATTGTTACTCATTTATCTGATATAATAATAATAATAATAATAATAATAATAATAATAATAATAATAATAATAATAATAATAATAATAATAATAATAATAATAATAATAATAATAATAATAATAATAAATTATTTGTAATATTATATTGATACAAATTTTATAAATACAAAAGTTGGTGACAAAATCCGGGATTTAATTTTCATCATTGTAGTGTTTTATGTTATAAATTGAAATTTTATTTCTACATACATCGTCAAATACACAATAATGTTTCTCCTAATTTCGAATTTCAGGCGATTATACATGAAGCGGATAGAAATAATATTAGCACAGACAAAATTTTAATAAAAAATTAAACTATTTTAAATTAATTTTTGATAATTCATTCATTCAGTGTCCCAAATTGTTTCTGTTTCAAATCTTTGCTTATTTCCCAGATAATATCTGTTACATCTATATCAATTATTCCGGGCTGAATAAAATAATCTTTTACAGTTTGAAATGCTCCATAGCATTCTTCAAAATAATTTTGTCAATTTATTCAAATTTTTTGTGATATAGAAAAAAATCTCATCATAAGGTATTCTAAAATTCATTTTTTATAATTTTGAAATAATTTAATTCAGACCCAACTATTGATATATAATTTGAATATGAAATTGTGTAAAATGAATACGTCTTCTATAAAAGAATATCATTATACATGGTAATAACAATTCTTAGAAACTTACTTATACTAATAACTTAAATTATTATTGCATCTTAATATTGTGAAATCTTCAAAAGATTTTTCAAAATTTTCTCTTGATAATGTAATAAAATTTTATTAGTAAACAGTAAATAAAAACACTATTTTGCATGCTGGCCTAATTTATGTATGAGATATGTTAAGTTTTGTGACAGAAAAATGTTTTTAATTTTTGATTCACATAAAATTCAATAGATTCAAGATTCTGTTTAATACTAGCCCCGGTTGTCAATGTTTTTTTAATTTCAAAACGGAACTTTGACACATATTTTTACTCACGATTTCAATGTTATTGAAATTTCTACTTTTGACGGTGTTGACTGATCTTTTGGAATCTACTCAATTTATAGGGAATATTTTCGAAATATTATTATGGAAAAGTTTTGTTTACTTCACAATACTTATAATTTAAATTTTTTAAAGATGGTTAAGCCATTTTTCTATTTGGCATTATGGTTCCTCAACTTTAAAATAATATTTTAAAAAATCAAATTTTATTAATATTTAATACGTTTATATGTTTATACATAAAGGTTAAAAAAGTAGCTCTTAGAAAAAATTTTGTGATACAATTAAAAATGTAACAATTCCGAAGGGATGGAAAATAAGAGAGGATTTGCTGTATGTTTTAATGAAGTTTGGTTTTATTTAACATCAAGTGACATAATTTTAATAACTATAATGGCACAAAATATTTAACTTGTAAAAAGGAAATTGTACATAAGATGACATTTTCGTGGAGTTAGCATCCAAAATTTACACAGAAATATATATCACAAGCAGATTACCTTAGCTGTTGATCAAAAAGCTATAATAAATACATTTTTATTAGACATTATTATTCTTATTTTATACAAAAATTGCCAAATGAAATTCGACATTAAAAACAATTACGGAGATTTTTCAATAAATAAATTCAATTTAAAATGGAATTAAGTTATAAATATTGCTTTCAGTTTAAACGAAATGTGCAAATGTAAACAAAATAAATCAATTATAAGAATCAATAGTTTGTTTACCAATGTTTATAGAAAATAATTTTCAAATTATAGAAAGAATCAAATAAAACGAAATGAAGGGAATGAAATTTGTTCACTTTAAACCAGGCGCGTATCCTGTGTCTATTGTACGGTGACCTTAATGTGTCGCATTTTCATATGTTTACTGGAGTGTTTACATTACCACAACCCGTATGAAAATCTAGTAAAAGTCAAATGTGCTTGTAATCATCATGTCACTTAAAGAATTCAAATTAAGCTGATTTTATCATCTCTTAATGAAGCCTTACATTTCTTAACAAATTTCACCCGTGAAATTCTTAATCAATTTTCTTTAAAAAATACTTAATTCCGTCGATTTCCATCTCTCGACTATTTCCCAATAATTGATTTCAATCTTTATTTTTCAAAATTCCTACTCTTGGGCATTTCTGAAAACAATCCTAATCTTTTATCTGATCAACCGCAACAACTTATTAACGAATTGATAGCATAATACTATAATTAAGTAATCATTAAAACCGCAAACTGTAACAGAATACACTTAGTATTATGAAAGGCAGTGACACAATTGTAAAGGTCGGAATTTTAAGTCAAATGCTACCAGGATGTCTTTGAAGTCACTGTAAAGGTTCAATAACAGTGTTAGATTTTGCAGACGTCCCTGCGGCATAGAGCGCCTGAATGATGTTAAAATCTGTTAACGTGGTGAGAAACTATTTTCGCATAAGGTTGTAGATGTATCAAAAGCCAAAGCAGAGACTAACTGTTTGTAATGCAAAGGGAATCTTTCTCGCACTTACTGAAATAATTTCAGAGTGTCAACTGGAAAATCTTTGTTACTTTTATTTGAGGCAATTTTTTCAGTAACAATAGACTCCGACTTTTATCTCGTATCTTAGTTGTTCCATGTCAACCTTAATGGATGGTTCGATAGAGTGGAAATACAATAAATCTGCTGCATTAGAGTGTAGACCTAACATTACCTTGGTTGTCCTTTCATTGAAGTGGTTATCGATTTCTTCGAGATCTGCATCAGTTGGTAGAAAAGCAGCTTACAAGTTAATTTTGGAGTATTGTTTCATGGGGCACTTGGCTAGAATTGCCTAGTATTATGTAACAATCATTTTATGTCATCATCTATTTGGCTTGAAACACTTATAACGTGAAATACAACCGAAATCAACACTTTCACTATACTTTTCCTAAATTCGGTGAAAGCTTTCAGCGCCACGCAAATTTTGTATTTGTACATGGGCATGTTTAACAATTTCAAAACCGTTAAATAAGTCAATTCTCTTTGCTTTAAGGATTTAATTTTGCTGGTCTAATAATAGTGAAAATGTACTCTATAATATTTGCAGTTACTAAATTCTTGTTACTAAATTCAGTCTCATTGAAATCATCTCCGCATTAAAACGAGATGACTTACTGCATGATTTGAGCAATTCAGGAATTGTGGAGTAGGATGAGATGATGGTTTTTAGAGTTACGAGGTGGCCAGTCAATTTCATGTACAGTAAGCATTTAGCGTTTTCAGCCTTTCATAAAGATGTAATGGTAGTCATACGTGAGATTATAAAGTGTGTCACAGGTATCGAAAAATGTTTCAGATGAGAGTCACCATTTTTAAGCATGAACAATTACCAGATGTGGTTGGTGGATAAAGCCGTGTCATGAAGCTATTACTGAACACTGCCTTTGTCGCGGGACATTACATTTGTTTCATCATAAACCTGAGATAATATTTTTTTTGAATCGGGCAGGATTTTTTTTATGTTGTCTATAATTTTCTTTGAAATGCAGTCCATATAAAATCAATTTAGTTGCACTAAGTCCACGAGACAGTCCACAGGTTCGCCATTCTCTAAAGACTTTATAGCCATTGCTCAATGTTATGTTGGGCTGTAGTCTCATCATACTTTACAGTGAAACAGCCATCATCACTGGCACATATTGTGTCAATGATTTTTATTCTCAATAATACTGTACAAGAAGGAAATTATCTAGTTCTGAATATTAGGTGACTTGTATTTAGCATTTGCAAGAATGGTTGATATTGCTTCTTTAAGTCGGTTATCTCTATTTGTGGCAATCTAAAACAAGGCAATAAACTAATCCCAACAAAAAAGACAGTCATCGCATTCATACATTTCAGGAGTAGTTTCTTTCTCACTAGGAGTGAATATGTCATTGATGATCAGAAATCGCATAATATCAAAAATGGCAGTAAAAATTACTGCTTAGTTGATATATACACAGTATAGTAGAAAATTCTATTTTTTTTACATTTTTTCGACGCACTCCACCAAATTTTCATTGCTCGCAAATGATTTTCTGTTATATTGGTGACTATCAATCACTATGGCTATTGTGCAATTCTTCAAATGTTCATCTTGCAAAACTACATGAAATAGTAAACAATAAGTACCATTTGTTATGATGGAATATTCCAGTTATGTTCGAGATTCGTAACACATCTTTTTGTTTTATTATTTTTTATTATTATTATTATTATTTTTATTATTATTATTATTATTATTATTATTATTATTATTATTATTATTATTATTGTTATTATTATTATTATGGTTAATAGTTATAAATATTAATAATATTGTTTATTAGTCTATTAATTTGGCCACTGTCATATTTTTAATATCATGTACTTCCGTAATTATACCATATTTCGTTTTATATCTATTCATCCTAATGTAGATATTATTTATATTTTATTTGAATTCAATTACATAGGCATGAAATTATTTCCTGTTTTAAGTCAGGCTAATGATGAAGAATTTTTTTGTTTTCAAATAGTTATATAAGGTATTTCAACATATTTGATAGCATCATGTATTTAAAAAAAATTTTAGAAAATTGAATTTATTTAATAATTATTCCATTATTCTAAGATTATATTTATTTCAAAGGTAACTAAAAATATAATTTTAAGCCAATTAAATAAATAAAATGTAAAATATTATGTCAAATAATTAGTGTGTTTTAGAATTAATTTGTATAAAATAAACTATTTTTTAATTATTGCTAAGTATAATGTTTTTACAATTATTACATAAAATTAAAAGTTTTAATGTTGTTTATATTAGTTGAGTTACGTTACACACCCAAAAAATTTTAAATTATTTTATATATCAATAAAATAAAAAATACCATAACTAATATCTTCTTCTAATCCTTTTAATAGAATCCGATATTTCGTTGCCTGAATTACAAAAATAGAATCTTAAATATTTACTCAGACTATTCAATAATTTATGAATTAATTTTGGAGAACAAAATCGAAAACGAAAAAAACACAAAAAAATTGATCTTATGTAAAAATAATAAGAAAATATATTAATAATTCACTGTTAAAATAACAATTTCATTAATCACTCAATTTTCATTCTAAAATTTGAACTATTTTTATTGTACCTAATTTATTGAAATAAAATAACAGTACTTTATTAGAATATAATTTGTTTGAAAGAACTGATTACTATATGGTTTTAACATGCTGATTTCATTTTTATATTTTTTTAATGATCCAAATAAATAATTTATAACAGTGGATTAGAAATTATTTAGTTTATTTTATTAATTAGCATAAATATACTAAGAAAAACTAGAAACACAATTCCAAAAAAATGAAAAATTTCAATTGGATTATAATGTAAACTTATAATTTAATTTATAGTGGTGTAATTATTATCCAAATTTTTATAATAAATGTAGACATTGGATAAAAATTTTTATTTATTAATTCCGATATGACTGACTTATGGAAACAAAACTATTGAAAAATGAAAAATAAAGTGTTTAGCATCTTATTTTAATTTCAAAATATATTTCAATTGACAATAATTCAAGTATTTACACTGAAATATTTAGACATAGCCCGGGGATACATTTTAAACGAATAAAATTTTTTGAAAATTAGTGCTTTCAATTTTTAAAAATTAATTGGTATTAAAGAGTTATTAAACAAATTGTAAAATTGATAACGTTTTCTATGGTAACGAATTTGTGAATTTAGGAATAATTCTTTATTATCGAAAATCGCATGCGTAATTTATAATGAAGCTCGCTTAATAGCTAGCTATCGCATTGCCAACTTGGATCCGTATCAAATACTAGATAAATAAAATTTTAACACAATGATCTTAATTATTTCAATGCAATTGACGTGATTAACTAAGGGTTAAAAAAAACAGTACTTTTACAGTATCTCCCTAATTCCCACATTAACTTATCTACTCGATTCAGACAATGAATTTAATGATAAAGGCCAATGTTCGAAAGACTCAGAAATGGACATTTACGATGGCATTTTACCAATGAACGGATGAAAAAATGTCTGTTTTTGTCAAATAAAACATTTTGCTATTTATTTTCTTCTGAAAAATAATTTTTGCCATGTTAAATTGTTATGGTTCTTATTGAATTGCATAACTTGAAATAAATTATACATTACCCAAAAAAATAATTTTTAATAAGTTGGCTTATACGCGGGTCATCTATTTTGGACATTTTTTTCAACCAAATTTAGGGGGTCGGCTTATATGCGAGTATATACGGTAATTATAAATTAAAATAAAATTGAAATTGATTAAAAATTGATTCTATAATTCGATAAGAAATTTAAACTTAAAAAATAATAATCAATGATTTCTTTACAAAATTTCAAATACAGCGATTTGTATGTACTTTTACGCAATGAAGACCTTGTGATTTCCTTCTGCACATCAATAGGCTTACCGAAACCAAATGAATACAATGACAATGGATATTACTTTTGGTTTAATTATGAAAATAATGTATTCGTTATACATGACAGCCAAAAGCAAAACGAACTGCACTTTCAATTGGATTTTAGTTTGAATTCTATTATTGTTGATTTGAAAAACTTTTGCTGAGATATTTTCACTTAATATTTTATAATGTACCTAATTTTTATTGGTGGTCCTGGGGATATAATGTAAATTAACGAATGTGTCTTGGTGAAGCATAAGTATAATCGAGGAAGATGTGTTTCGGAACGATGGATATTACGAGATTTATTCAAAAAATCTATTTTTGCCGGTTGAAAACTTTACTCAATTCGATCTGTCAATTCAATTGTTCTGGGTCTATAATAATTGAGGATGAATTTGGAAAATAATGTAGACCTTGAAACATGTGCAACTACAGATCATATGGAAAGAATCTAGCAAACACTAAAAGCTGCTCACAGAAAACGATATAAAACAGCTAGATCGACTTGAGGGTAGCATTTGTTTAAAGTTTTGTGGCTACAACGTTTTAGGAGATCTTATGTATTTATTTCAATTTTATTTATATTTTTATTATTAAAGTGTATTTTTAGTTTTAAACAATTTCTAATTAGCTTCAATTGTATTTTAATTAATAATTAACTGTGAGGAATAACGTACTAGTGACTAAAAAACTAACTTTATTGTTCTTCACTCCAATTCTAATAAAAATTTGACTGTGATGTTAAACTTTAATTAAAATTGATAATATCAATGGAAATAGGGTAACAATAACAAAAGAACAGTTAACACTTATAATAGTCATTTAACATTAGGAGACTCAAAAAGTGTCAATTTTAAAAGAAACTTTCGTAATTAACAGATTGCTATAATCAATTTGATAGTTTACTTTGCTGCTCCAATAGGACTTTGGAATTGAAGAAGAAATGTAGGAATTCAGTGAATGAAAACTATCAATGAATAAGCTTTGTGTGACATAAATAGTGAGGTTTGTTTGTGGGGTTTTTATTTTTAATTATAAGTGTTATCATGTTTCTTGGTAGGTTTCAAATCTTGCTTATATTGTTTTATAAATATATGTGTCATGAGTTCAATGCTACATACATTGGAATGATTGCTTGTCATTCCCGTTTTCAAGTTCTTGTTAACTGTCAACTGAAAGAATTGATTACTATCAGTGAACACGATTTTGTGTTAATGTTTGCATTGTCATATTTTGACTAATATACAGTTTGTCTAAAGACTTTGAACAAGCAGTTGTATATTCTATGTTGTAAGACTGTCTCTAATTCGTTTTTTGGTGGATTTCAAGTTGGACTTAGATTGTGTTCGGATTTTGTCTATGACTCAATGCCACATTCATTGGAATGACTGCCTGTAATCTCCGTTTTCAAGTTCTTGATCACTATCGATTGAAGGAATTAATTAGTATTAGTGAACATAATTTGTTGTCATTATTTTTGTTCTAATTGAAGTGATTCATGGTGAAAATAAATGTAAAATATTTGTTGGTATGAATGCAAAAATATATTAGTAAAAATTTATTAAGATTTCGTTAAAATTTCGATTTTTATAGATTTTATAATATAAACAGAATTTATAATTTTAACAGAATATATTTTTTAAAAGAATTAATGAATTAGTTTGTTTTGAAACAGAAATTCCAATTCTACTTGATGATAACAGTGAGAAGGTTAATATATATTGAATTGGTGTTTTCTTATTAAAGTTAAAATCTTGGATAAGTGCTCAAAATTCAATAATAAGACATAACTGATAGAATCAATAGAGAAAAGTTTAAATTTAGATTTTGCGAAAAGAATTTTAATTTTGGAAAATTGTATGACAAGGAACTAAGAGAAATTATCGAAGAAGTTTTTTTCTTTATTTAGAAAAAATGTCTGAAAAATGGTAAACAAAAAATCAAGTCAAATTTGATAAATGTTTATAATGTATAAATTTTATAAAATAATGCAATTAAATAATCATTTCCTGTATTACAATTTATGCATAACTTTTCATCAATCGATAAACTTTAATTATTATAACTCAATTCAAAAATTAAATGAATCAATAACTTTTTATATTTATTATTATTAAGTTTATATATCTTAATAATAATGTTTCTGTAGTAATTTAGATACTCGTTTAGGAAGTTATAGAGAAGTCATATATTTTACGCAGGATGTGACCGAGATTACAGGAACTATAAAACCACGTGATATATCATATGAAAGAGCAGAATTAATATTGAAGCATTTGCTGTCAATATCCTTTTTCAATCGTTTGACTGGTCAGAACCAAAATCAACTTTGTATAGAATTAATTCTGTAACTTTTTGACAAAATTAAATATTTAAAAAAATTTCATTAGTTAATGCTTTCTATTTATTAATTGTAAAAATCTATAAAATGACTTTAATATCTTTGGGAATTTACATTTGCCATTGTTGATGACAACGATTTTATACTTTTATATTTTGATATTTTTTCGATATCTAACAGAATTAACAGAATAAGATTCGGCTTTTTGTTTAGTGATTCTTTAATTTAACTTTAAAACAATTATACGTTACAAACCTTAGAATCAATTATGTTATCGTAAGTTCCCACTAAAAGTCCAGTTAAGCCACCAGTTAATTTTCCTTTGCGTTTCTCTAAAACAAAATATTGATTTTGTTTTTCTTGGGTCCTAAACAAGCTTAATAGTATTTGAAATTTAATTCTTTACCATAAGGAATATCCGATAAACACTTCAGATGGATTTTTCCACATATATGTAAAATCTAAACAGTGATTCCATTTAAATCAAATAAACTTATTAAATAGAAAATTAATCAAATAGATTCAAATGTGTAATTCAAGAAGATTAATAAACTTAATTAGAATATTACTTAATAATTAACCTCAATAAAAATAAATGGCAATAACTATTTTCAAATTTTAAATAGTTTCATATATTTAAAAATTAGAATGTTAATATAATTTAAATAGTATTATTAAACAATTAAATAAATTTATTGAAATGCTGAACTTTTTTTAAAAAAATAATTAATGGTTTGTTAATTAAAATAAAGTTTTTATATCCGAAAATGTAAAACATATAATACGATTTAAATGTTAACAATTCTTGTTTGAAATCTTCAAGTGTGAAACATTTTGGTCATTTCTCTGTGCGATCTATATGTTGGGCCAGAACACAAACGGCCTTGAAGATTGTTTAAATGAATCGGGAATACACACGCAAATACAACATGCAGATTTAAAATCAGACCCATAAAACACCAACTAACCCTGCTAAAATACGAGAAAGAGAACAATTAAATATAAAATCAAAAGACACAAAACTAAATTAAAATAATAACAAAGTGTAACAAGATCTGCACGAAATAAACATAAAAATAACAAGAAAACCTAACAATTTGACCGAAATTTGACAATTTACCAAAATTGCGAAAATCCATGAAAATGGAATAAAAATCAAATAATTTGAATTGGAAACAATTCAAATAAAAAACTCAAATAAAATTAGGAATATAATATACCAAAAAATTACAAGGTCAAATTTTGTTTTACTAAATCAAAATTAACAAACAAGGTTAGGGTCGTACAATAGGTATATATACCGATTCATTTTCACATAATTTTAATCGGTTTTTAACCTTAAATCAGTTTTTTGAAAAACTTGAACCATTTTAACCAGTCTTAATCGATTCAACGCTGAAAAACCAGTTTTAATCTGAAAAATAGTTTAACTAGTGGAACTCGGAAATTTTAAAAATGTTCGGAAAACTCTTTCCACGTCGCATCCTTGCAACCTCGAAGGAGCTCTGCTTGGACGTCGGCGTGGGGAGAGAGCTATGATGTACAACTAATGATTATGACAACTATGGTGTATTATATGAAAATAAACTTTTCAAACAACAATTGAATTCTATCCAAGTCGAAATTTTTCCGGCCCACAGCCACTCACGCACCGCAAGTCAATAAAATTGACACACAATTCAGGCTGTGTAGGTGCAGTTTATCTGCCAATAGCCTGTGCCCGTGAATAACGCAGGGCCTAAACGTCAATAATATCCGTCATAGGGGAAATTGGGAATAGGGGAAGTATTCTTTTGGCTGCTCCTCCACTGCCCATTTTCCTATAATTTCGACCAAAAATTCAATTCACATAAAGGCTAAAAATCATAAAACATTGAGTAGCTCGGTGAGCACTCTTAAAATAATAATATGAACACAATTATCCTAAGATCAAATTGAAAGGGAGGAAGTGGGGAAACGAAATCGGAAATCTTTATTATGTTTAAATATCTCTAGCTAAAATAAAATTATGATAACGTATAATTAGAATTAACTACCCGAATATTTAACTGGCATAAATTTGAACCGCAGCTAAAGAAAATAATAAGAGGATAAACTATGGATGAAAATGAACAGGGCATCAACGATCCTCAGTTAGTAAACTCACCATCAGCTAGTCGTATTAAATAGATGGCGTAATTAGTAACATCATTATCGATGACATCTTTATTATCATTAGTTAACCAATGCACCTGTAAACTGAGACTCCTCCCAAACACCTAAAATCTTCCGCCGCGTAACAAACCCACCCAAAACTTTCCTAATTAAGTAATAGAAATATAACATAATATCACTCATGTAAACCGAGCGTTAAAATAACCCTTAAAGTCAACCCAATTTTATTAACAAATTACAGCACTCCACAAAAGAGTAGAAAAATCACGAACCTGAGTGGTTGTATATAAGGTCAGATTTTCCATCAATAAAAACGATCAGATTAGTTAAATCGGATCTCAAATACACTGATAACCGAATAGGGAATATGTTATATCGAGAATTAACGTCGTCAACATTCTTTTACACCTCTGTAGAGACGCAATTATAAATCAAAAACGGAAAAGATGAATCATGAACGCATGACCAGCATATAATGATTGCATAAAAATTATTGAAATTAGTCACTAATCACTCATGAATTGCATCACGATGAATGAAAGGAGAAATATGTGAGAATCCTTCGACATCGGTGAATTTCTGACGTTTACTCAGGCAGAGATATTGTGGTTAAGACGTGAGAAACTAAAAACCAGAAATAGTTTATTTAGTAGAAAATAATAAAATCAGCTTACCTGAAGCGCTTCCGGAAAATGAGAGATTCCAAATTACAGAAAATGAGCAACCTAACTGTTACAGAAATAATCCAAATAGCCAGATCAATATAATGAAATTCATTAAATTAAATATTAAACGTGGCGAGAGACGAGCTAAATTGATTCCCGATCAATAAGTGGATAGGAGATTCCACGTCAGCAGGAAATAGCTGACTAAAATGAATAGATCGCACACACTGGCTTGGTCACAAATGTAGGCACACATGCACGGTAGGCGTGGCAATATAAATGGAGTAGCTAGTGTCGTCAATTTAGTCGATCACAATGAATTATATAACAAATTTCAACAGGCGAAGCAATGTAGGAATCCAAGGCCGTTCTTCCTATTCTGGAGACAACGAAGAAATTACGATGGAGCGTCGAACCGAAAGTAAGGAATACTATTTAATTAATTACATTTCTTTTAACGACAATTAAATTTCATAAATTCCGGCCAACCATGATAACAGCACGGCATATCTCGCTCAAAGACCTCGATTGAGACAAGAATAAAATATTTTCAGAATGAAGGGAAGTTAATACAACCGAAAGACCAAATTGCAATGATGATGATTTGAATAAATACACTCTACATTGTTGTGTCCATCTAAATTCAATTTTCGTATAAACCTACACGAATGAGTAAAAAGCAAGCGCCTGCACAATAGAATGTTAAACCGAAGCGATTATCTACCGAAATTCGAGCCACGAACAATATCACGTGTCCCATTAAGATAAAATGAGAAATTCGTTGAATAATAAATCCGGGCAAACAAGGAGTGTTATTTCAATAGTGCCTCACCATGATAATCACCCGTTAATGTCTTCTACCAGAGCGGACGATTGGAGCATATTTTTTTTGTACCGCCATCGCCACACCTCGATCTACTCTTAAGAAAAATCGCATTCAGAAAGAGTATTAGAATTAAATGACAAACGCCAGTGAAATATACACCTAAATGATCTCTCGGGAAAATGAAGACTATGTCGACATTACTCTGCATTAAGGAAACTCCAACAACCCATCCACCAATACCCGCCTACTAATCACCCCCATAAATAACTCCCACGAACGTACATACGACTCGAGAACTCCCAACCAAGTGGATTAGAGAACTAATCGGAAGTTTTTTTTGTTGTCGCCGAAACGTGTACAAAATCCCATATACCACTCTACACCTACCCATAAATTTATTTATTTAAATTCACGATTTCTCGTATAAATGCTAATAACATTCATTTTGGCAGATTGATGGGTAGATGAATCCCGATTAACAATGAGATTCCCATCTCACGCCGCCGCAAGATGCAGACAGGCGATGTGGGATGCGGGATACTTGATTTCCCCAGTAAGAGAATCGAGGTTTGGGATGCAAGAAGAAACGGAGGACGTCGAACTGCCGTATGTGGCAATTAAATGAGAGATTGGACGAAATCCGGCTCGCGAACTCCGAAGTCAGGCAGAAGAAATTTTGACACGCCTAGAAGCCCATCAAAGGAGGACTAACAAACAAGTAGAGAGAGCTCGTCAACAATTAGATCAAATCAACAAAGATATTGTGGTTGGTCTGATTCCGAGCACGGATGGGTATGCCTCTTCTTACGGCATCTCATTCGAGCTCGATGATCCTCAGGTGAATCAACCGATTCCGCCTATGACCGTATCCATGCCGAAGAAAGTCCTTCGAAGGGAGATGAGGTCACGAGTAAGAGAGCATGGATCGGAGTGGGATCATTCCTATACACGAAGAACAGCAAGACCAAATTTGAAAAACTGTTATTCACGATCACATTACCACTGAATTTAGTAAAATAAATTATTCGGAGTTTATTGTTTTCATACTTACATCTACCCTCCTTGAAATGTTTTCATATATCATGCAACTTTTAGGTAATTTCAACGCGTTTGAAATACTAAATCAATGATAAATTCATTTTATAATAGTCAAATGAATCTATTAATGACCCATTTTATTGTAGAGATGGATTCTAGTGTGATATTGAATGCGGCTCTCAAAAGTGTCCGAAAGGAGAATACAGATCTCCACCGGCAGATACTAGAACTAACCAGGGAAATCCATCGTGTAAAATCAACGTGGATAAAGCCATCTAAGGCAAAAGTCCTATATCAACGAGTAACCGCCGCCTAGCGTGGATGGGTTGAAGAGAAGCGATTGACGCAGGCCATGAAGACGCAGATTCGCGGACTAGAGGTGGCACTAGCGGCCTGCCAAGAAGGCCAAGCTGTCACATACCCCCTAGTTTTCACACCGGCTCAGCTGGCGTATCGCGACTCGACAAACGCAACCAAACTAGCGGTAAAACCACCTCAACATCGTCCCGGAAAAATCGAGAGAGCGAAATGACAGGCAATGAGATCAGCGAAACAACAAAAATGAAAAAAATGTCATAACAAATAAATGCTTTAGTTGATGTGTCTACACTTTTGTTAAATTTATTAATTATGGCTAAGAATAATCTACGCAAGATAATAAAGATTCAATCAGAGAGAGAGAGAGAGACGACCGATCGTACTTCAAAGTGAAAGGGACCAGAAATAGAAATCGCACATATACCTTCTATCGGTGGTGCGTTGAACCCACTATGGTATCGGGCCTTAGCAGTTACTATATGGCGCTCACCTTTGGCGATTCCATAACCAGTTGTTGCATTACCAACGTTACTTGGCAACGGGTAACCATTGGGGGAAAGACAACAATTTTCATATGGGGTCAAGGTCACTGACATCATACCCAAAAACCCCACATATAGAAACCAATTTCATCTTTGAAGAATATGTATTGTTAGGCCAGGACTGAATTTTGTTTAAATGTATTGAAAATAGCACGCAAATACAACATACAGATTTAAAATCAGACCCATAAAACATCAAATAAACCACCTTAAAATGTGAGAAAGATATAATTAAAATATAAAATCAAAAACATAAAAATAAATCAAAATAATAATAAAATGCACCAAGATCGGCACGAAATTAACATAAAAATAACAGAATAACACAAAGATTTGACCGAAAAATGACAATTTAAGTAAAAGTAAAAAATTAATGAATTAAATGAGTTAAAATAAAATATTTTTGGTCGAATAAATTATTTTAAAAATTTAAAAAATAAATTGTCAAATTAAATTAAGAAAATAATAAAAATTAAAGTTAGATAAACTTATGAGGGATCACTTTTTCTCTTAAAAAACTCTTACGTTTTTTACCAAAAAAACAGTATTGGATCACAAGCTTCTGGAAGCAAGACTCGAGAAAGATTACATTTTGGAACTGTCGAAAATTGTCGAAGTGAGCGTGAACGATGTTTGTGAGTATGCAAGTGAAATGACGCAATTATGTGAAGAGTGTTATGAGCAACTTTATGAGTTTGAGAATATGAATTTATTGATAAAATGACTTGTGATGAAGCGAGTGAACAATGTTTATGAACTTCCGATTACTATGTGAAATGCCAAATAAACAATTTTATGCATCGAAGCTTTTACCCAATTTGTATGGTAACATTTATTTATTTATTTTTCGGTCCACAGCTAAAACAAATTGCAAGTTAGAAAAATTACACATAACTGTCGAGCGGTGTAAGTGCGGTTCATCAACCAATAACTCGTGCCCATAAGAGACCTCGACGTGAGTAACGACGGACTCGAAAGTCAAATCATTGAATTAAATAGCGAAAGGGGGAAGCTAGAGTGTGGGTCTTTTGATTAAACTTTTTGCACTCAATTTCGATAAAATCGACATAAAAAATTTTAAACAACAATCGGCCAAAAATCACTAAGACCGAGTAATCCAGTTGGCAATCAATAAATATATTATGAAAATAAATAGATAATAATTACAAAGGAAGGGAAAGGGTAGAGGGGAAAATTGAGAATTCGTTGCAACAATTAAAATGAATAGCCGTCGGAAAAAGATTAATCCGAACGACTAAAATCATGAAATGGAATATTGGTGGGTTTCTGGGTGTTGAGATTTTGAAGCTATATGGTTGTTACCCAGACTACCCCATACAAATATCTTTCGCTTACTACTCGACACCCGTTGCTAAGCAACGTTGGAACTGTGTTCAAGTGGGTAGATGGTCCGCAAAAAGGAGCGCTATTGCTAATGCTATAATTGATCAAACGATCCATGGGTCCAATGCGCTGCCGATAGAAAACCTGTGCTCGATTTCAATTTTTAGGTCCCATCATTCTCCTATCTCCTTCAAATGTTAACCTATACTCTCATATCATTCATTCTTATGTCCATTCGCTTAGTCCTTCTTATCGTTGTCCATGTAGATGATTTTTCTATGGCCTGTAAACCCTTTGTTATGTTAAATATACACAGTATCTCTCTTAAGCTTATCGCTATTGTTGAGGATACCGAAATAATAGAGTAAGATAATGGAATATCACCGATGATCTGTGCCCGTGAAGACCCGGCGTGCGGAACGCAGGGATCGGAACGTCAATATTATCCCGTATAGAAGAAAGGAGGAATAAGGAAGTGGTCTTTTGGTTACTTCCTCGTCTCTCGTTTTCTTTAAATTCGACCTAAATTATTTTACATGTAGCTCAAAATCACTACACCGAGTAGTCCAGTGGGCACTCATTAAATGTAATATAAACACAAATGCGCCTAAGGCTAAATAAAGGGGAGGGTGACAGGAAAAATTAAAATAAAATCGTTGCTATGATCGGGGTATAATGACACTATAAAAATAGATACCGTAAATATTATGATTAAATATGAGGATTTAAATGAAAACCAATAATGGATCGACGCGTGAGGTAATATATTAACTACCATTAAGAGCTTTACCCCGATAAGACTAAAAATTACTCAACCCCAAAATTAGTGCACTATTTAGTACTCGTAAAGTGAAAATTCTGATATGAAATAACTGATAGTAGAATCATAAAAATATAATAATTAAGTAAAAATTAAAGGTAAACCGATAAAGTTGGACTGAAATTATTATAATCACTAGAGTAGTTGGCCAACTAAATCTGAATACTACAGATAAAAAATGCGAATTATTAAAAGAATAAATGAGAAAAGCCCACAACAATATCAATTCATTTGTATTTCTTATAAGGTAAGCCTCACTCCCCATCGGCATAGCAAAGAAACATAGATCGGCCAAGATCCTTCCGATAATATTGAATCAATAATCAGAGTTTGCGCCTATAGAATTAACCTAACGACAATAGAAAGCATGCAATTCATACCTGACGAAATTCATTTTTCGAATAAAAACTCGTCTAACGTATAGCTAGATTCCACCAAAAATCAACTAACGATACGCAAATTAAATAGTTAAAACCTGTCTAAAGTTAATATAACGATAATAGTAAAGATAAATTTCAAACCTGACAGAATTGCTCCAAATAAAATTTAGCAAATGAATAGTAAGAATCCGTCTAGAATTAATATAATGGCATCAGAGAAATAGAATTCGAACCTTACCAAATATATAATTAATAAATAGAATATCCCTTTAATCACCTGCTAAAACAAAATCGAGGACTAAGAATGTTCGGAAAAGGTTCGCTTTGAGATGATAAATAAGCTGCAACCGCAGGCAAGCATTTGGTTGTTAGAGAATTTCACTTCGATAACTGGGGAATAAAACTAAAAAATTCAACATCCGTAATTAATAAAAATGCTTTTCATTAAATACAGCACAACTGAAAATATCATATGACCCCGATCCAAATCTAGAAAAACAATATAAATGCAATCAATATACTAAATATTACTAAAACAAATCTGTTATTTAACCCTAATTTAAAAATCTAGCAAAAGTAAAATAAATAAATGAAGTTCCTAAAATAAATCTCGTAAAAATAAACAAACCTAATTATTCGCTAGTGGCTGAATTGCACATTTTCCACCGAATGAATCGTAAATTCCAACCTAACCACCTGCAAATCGAGGAAAGGAATATCGCACACCAATAGTGAAGGTATATCAGAGATTAATCCAATGAGGACAGAGTGGGATAAACTCCGGAAGGTGAACTAAAATGATTAATTACCCCAACTGGAAATCGTAATACAAAAAATTACACAAATAAGTAGAAAAACTAAACCAACCTAGTCACTGACTTTCGGAAGTATTGATTTTTTCACGAAATTTTCTCACCCTCGCTGATAAATACTGGGAACACTACACACTACCGAGCGGGATGTAGTGCGCATGCACACTCCTGTTCCCCAACTGTTAAGATTCATAAATAGAGTTGTTGGGCCAGAACGCAAACGGCCTTGGAAAATGTTTAAATGGATCGGTAACATACATGCAAACATAACATGCAAATTTAAAATAAACCTATTAAAGCATCAATTAAACCCTATCAAATACGAGAAAAAAGAGAATTAAATATAAAATAATAAACATAAAAATAAATTAAAATAATAACAAAATGCAACAAGATCCGCACGATACAAATACAAATATAACATGAAAACCCCACAAATTTGACCGAAAATTAATAAATCAACAAAAGTTCATGAAAATGAAACTTAAATCAAAAATTTGAATTAGAAATAACTCAATAAAAATACTTAATAAAAAATTATTAAAATAAATTGAAAAATAATAAAATTAAAGATTAGAATACATTAGAAAATAACAAGGTCGAATTTTGTTTTACTACATCAAAATTAACATGCGAGGTTAGGGACAGAAAATAGGTATAAATA
Source organism: Schmidtea mediterranea (assembly GCA_022537955.1). Taxonomy (NCBI): domain Eukaryota; kingdom Metazoa; phylum Platyhelminthes; order Tricladida; family Dugesiidae; genus Schmidtea; species Schmidtea mediterranea. Next base: position 142,762,559 of record CM039679.1, on the reverse strand, counting down.
CCGATACATTTTCACATAAAACTTAACCAATTTTGAAAATTAGACACTTAGTTATTTTAAACCTATTTTCAAGCCAATTCTTTGAATTTTTTAGGTGAGAAGTAGTTTTATTTGGAACTCTCTCTCCACGTCACATTCTTGCAACCTCGGTAGAGCTCTGCTTGGATGTCGGCGTGGGGGGAGAGGTATATTTATGAAAATTTTATTGGAATGGATCTGGTAACTTGTATTTTACTTTAATATATTTCAATAAATATTTATAATGTTTAAATTGTTTTATATATTTGTTAAAACTATTTTGTCGAAATTTTTCCGGCCCACAGCCAACACACATCGCAAGATAATAAAATCATTATACAGTGCAGACTCGTGTAAGCGCGTGGAAAATCGCCAATGATCTGTACCCGTGAAGACCCAGCGTGCGGAACGCAGGGGTCTTAACGTCAATATTATTCCCAATAGAAGAAAAGAGAAATAAGGAAGAAGTCGTTTGGCTGCTTCCTCGTTTCTCATTTCTATAAATTCGACCTAAATTATTCTACACACGGCTCAAAATCATCACATCGAGTAGTCCAGTGGGCACTCATTAAATATAATATAAACACAATATGCGCCTAAGGCTTATTAAAGGGTAAGGGTACGCGGAATAAATTAATACAAATTCGTTGATTAAAACAAATTAATACGAAATCGTTGTTATAAAGTAAAATAAAATCGTTGTTAATAAAGAATCGTTGATAAATTAAAATTATTAATCTAAGATGAGATAAATTGATAAATTCAATTGAACCCTAAAGTTGTAGACTTATGATCAGTATTAAATAAATAGTTCCAAAACCCTGATAACGTAAAACATTAAATTAAGTCCGACGCAGTGCCACTATGTGATCAAACGATTATTTTTCAATTAATAATTAATATGGACTTAAAGAAAAGAGAAATCATAATTTACTTAAGTAATTGAAGGAAAACCCAATTAATACCTGATTATAATAATTGCACCCCACTCACCCAATAATTTCAGCACAATAGCCTAACCTCAAATCGAAGTACGAGTAAACGCATTTTCCGAATAAGTTCATAGGATAATAGAATTTGATTAGAATGTTTATACAAATGAGAGGAACATCATTATAGACGAGAAAAGCAATAAAAATTTATTCCATTAAAATGATTATTCCAACATTCGCGAAAGAGGAACTCCCGAATTCCTATAACGACAGCAAAATTGTGCGAAATTAAATTAACTAAAGTACTAACCATTGGCAGAACCCGTTGTACTGATATAACTAATTCCCATTGACCTGAATAATATAAATGTGAATTTTTCTAAAAACCCTTCTCGGCAGGCCAAACAGAGAAATACAACAATGTCTAAAAGGTACTATTAACGTTAAAAAAAACTGATACATAAAGCAGAGAACTTACCAAATCATGTAAATGTGATAAAATTTCGAATTATCGATAGTCGCCGAAAATCAATAGTCGACCATTGACCATTTCACTCTACAATGATCTGATTTCCGACAAATACGACAGGATATGCATTCCACCTATGAATAGAGTCAATAACATAAACAATCATAATGAGAAAATTGATTTACCACTAATAATCTAATAATTCTAGTATCCTGAGAATTCGCTGAGACAAATCAATTAAGCTGATCGGAAAGTTTATAATAATGGAATTTACGTTACATTCGGATGAAGCAAATCGGGAATATCCTCGGAGGGAGAAGGATCGGGAAAATTGGTCGCTGCAACTATTGGTAATTCATTTCGAATTCTATGATATTTATTTTCTTACTTTAATAGTAATAAATGATTTTAATTACAAGGCATCCTATTGATGTCATTGAATGATTCTATTTCTAATGTACAATATTAATATTATTAAACGGTTTTAATCATGATGTAACATACTAACATCACTAAATGTTTTATTCATAACGTATAATATTAATTTCATTAGAGGGTTTTGATTATGGCTTATAGTACTAATATCATCGAATGATTTTATTCATAAGGTATAATATCCATATTAATAAATGTTCTTTTTTCATTATTTATAATGTATAATTAGTAGCCTATTCAACAAAATTAATTTACTCACCGAAACTACAGATAGTAAATAACAAGACAATGCCCCTTTAACCGCCAACAAATCCTTCGAGTCGTTAGCAGAGTAGGAAACTGGGAACTACCGACCCCACGTCCAAACAAAAATGCGAACCGATTTGACCTTAATCGTGCCCTGTTTTTGAGACGATGACGGTAAAGACGTGGAAAGAGATAGGAATTTTTGACCAACGATTCCCGAAAAATCCGTGAAGGAGCTTACGCTTGAATTTGAGGTTCACATTTGACACATCATAATTCGGTACGTAGATGGATGACAGTAAAGGGCGATTTAGCAAATACCATAGTGTAATGGAATCTTTGTTGGAAGTAAGAATCTGCGGACCAATATTCGACACCAGAGTACAACAACGGAGTAATAAACATGACGATTTATAAAGGCGTTCTCATAAGCGGATACCCATTGACGATATTTATTTTTAGCCATCAACTCCACAATTTCCCTCGCAGACCGCTGGAGATGGGCTTGGGCCCAATATAGGCAAGCACGGTGTCCGGATTTCCCTCCGTCGAAATTCCTCGACCGGGATAATCTGGGAGTGGGAGTGTCCACTCAATGGAGCCCGTCGGAAGAAATTTATCAGCAGGCCCGGCAGCAATTAGAGAACCTGGTGTCGCAACAATGTGACCTAAATTCGCAAGTGACCCGAGCTCGCCAGCATCTGGTAAATGTGGAAGAAGATTTGCTGGCGGGTCGGATCGCTGACTCCTACTGGCATCCCCGCCAGATCTCTCCGGACCAGACCCCACCGGACAATGCGGCCCGGACCCGCATCACTAAAAGGCCAACAATGGCAATTTCCGGCTACACACCCGAACAGTGGGTGGCGAGCCAATTCCCCTAACGAAGATCCATTGTGACGATTCAATTTCATTTTTCTATTTGATTATAAATAACGAAAATTAAATCAGTAACTTGTGATTCTGTGTTATTCGGCTATCAATATTAAAAATAAAATTTGTAAATTGTCGTTAGTTGATTTCTACCCTATGAAATTTTCTTCTTATTACACGAATTTTGTTTAAATTAACGCTAATATGGTGTGATCACACCCTTATCATGAACCCCCATACTTAACTTTGTTTGTATTAGCCATGGAACCTACTCGATTATTGCAACAAGAACTATCCCGAGCCCAGCAGGACAACCGATCGCTCAATGGACAAATCATCCAACTCACCAAGGAGGTGCAGCAAGTAAAATCCACTTGGGTGGACCCAACCAGGCTAAAGCCCATCTACCAACGCCTAACAGCTGCTCAAAGGGGCTGGGCAGAGGAGCGTCAGTTGAATCAGAGTCTCCGGACACAAATCCGAGGGCTGGAAGTCGCCCTGGCTGCAAGCCGTGAGGGTCAAGCGGTAACTTACCCGCTCATCTTCGCCCCATCCCAGTTACCCTATCAGAATCAGCTCCACAATTCCACACCGGCTAAAGATTCTCCAACCGTCCCATCCAACAGTCGCCGACCGGGGCGCAAAGAACGTGCCCGCCGCAAAGCCGCACGGCTACTAGACAGAACAATTTTAAATGACTGATCCTTTTATTTAGCGTTACCACATTTATTCCGTTTGGCCATATTAGAGCATCCGTGAGATGTATGTCTCGCTTTATTTTTCTTCCTTGGTAATATAAAGATTTATTTTTATAACTGGGTCCTAGCTTTTTCACTACCCAATCATACAACTCGTTTGTGCTTTCGCCTCTTGTTGCTATTATTTGTCTCGGTATCTCTGGAAAATCAATAATTACCTGATACTCTTCTCTATCGTATTCTTTCAAGTTCTCTTGGTACTTTTTTATCATATCTTTCCATGATGCCGTGAACGTACCATTATCCTGTTGGTATCCTTTCGCAATTAGTTTCATTATTCTGCTGTATGCGGTTGTATCTTTGAGGTTTAGGAACATTTGATTTCGGTCTACTTCTTCTACAATCTCATTAATTTCTTTTAATATCTCGGTTTCATCTTCTCTTGGCACGTTCGTTTCCATTTCCTCTAATTCGGATTTTGACTCGTCTTTATTCGGTTTATTTTCTTCACATGATTGAAATATTTCTCCACCCAGACTGCTTATTTCACTTTCGTCTTCATCTGTTTGATCGTCTGGTATTTGTCTTAGCATATTGATTTGCAGTTGTTCCTCCTTTTTCATTATCTTTGTTGGTCCTTTTGTTTGGAACCATATCTCTTTTATTCTGTTCTCAATTTGAGCTTCACTCCACGTGGGCTTTTCTTTTATGACTCTTGTCTCTATTTTTTGTAGCAGTATCCTCTGGATTCGATTTTTTGTTATTATTGGTTCTGTTATCTTTTCTTTTTCTTGACGTTGATGCTTCCTGCTCCTCTTTTTGCAGTTCTAATTTTGGCTCTTCCCTTTCTTGTGATAGGGCTCTCTTTGCTAACACTTCTATTTTTTGATCTAGTGATTGTTCTTGCTCTAAGTGTTTTAACGCTCCGTCTATTTTTAATATTAGTGCCTTCTTTCTTAGTTGCTCTTTCTCTTGTTTTAAGATTGCTTCTTTTTCTTTTAATTGATCTTCCTCTTGTTCCAGAGCTTCCTCTTGCTTTATTTTCTCGAGTGTACTTTCTATCTTTTGTGTCATAATTTCTTTTTCGAGTTCGTCTATCTCGTACACCAATGTTTCTTCGTTTTGATCTTCTGTTATCATCATCTCTGCTCGTTTAATCTCTTGAATTTCCGGTTCGTTCGGTTTCTCCGTTGTCGTTTCTTTTAATTGTCGACGTCTCTGTTTTTCCTCCTCTGCAAATTCTTTGATGGCCTCTATTTTCTCCATCGTATTTAGTTCGATTGTTTTCTCATTTAGTTCGATTGTTTTCTCATCGTCGGTTATTGTATTTCCTCCCCCTTCGTTCTCAACACACTGCTCCGCAGTGTGAATTTCATCTGGAATTTCCATTCTCATCATATTAATTCTTTTCGGAGTTTGTTTTCGATTTTCCCATCTTTGCTGGATTTCCTGAGCTTCCTCTGTTTGTAGTCTTTGCCATTCAGCTTGTTGTTGCTCTTGATATTCTCTAGTTCGTAGCTCTTGAATCTCCTTATTACTTCTCATTACGTTGATTCGTTGTTGTTGTATATTGGTGGGCATCTGTTGCATCATCTCTTTTAATTCCATGGGCATTCGTTGTAGTGTTTCTCGTAACATATCTATTTCCTGCATCACGTTAATTTGTGGATTTCTCATCAGGTTATTTGGTCCTGATTGATTTGATTCTCCTCTTATGTTGCATCGCCTTGCGATATGCCCTTGTTGACCGCAATTGTAGCATGCTTTGCTATCGAGTTGTCTACATATTTTCTCAGTATGCCCTCGTCTACCACATTTTTGACAATTGTGATTCCGGAAACAGTTTTCTGATCGATGTCCCATTTTTTGGCATGTGGAGCATTTTTCGTTTGCGTTTGGATTGTTCCTGAAATTATTATTATAACTTACTTGGTTATTACCTCTATCTTCCGGATTTCTCGTTGCTGGTGGCTTGAACATCTGCTGTGCTCTTGGAATGAATTGATTCATAGCTGGATTGATATTGTTATTTTGATTGTTGGCATTGACTGTTGATGTTGTTGGTTCCGTGGTCAAGACTGCCACTTGATATCCCAGTCCCAGATGGGCTTCACATCTATTTGCGATTGCTACTGCTTTATCTAGTGTTTCTGGTGCCAAGCATCCAAGGTTGGCTCGTATGTCTTCTCTTTTAATTCCTCTTATAAAGACGTCTACCATTTTGTCTTCGGGCAGATCTGCATCTCCGAAGGCTTCTTTACACAATTTCTTTAATTCCATGCGTACACTGCATTTGATTCGTCTCGTCTTTGTTTTCGATGTAGGAAGTCCAATATCTTCCTATTTCCCTTTTTCTCTATTCCGAATATTTTTACTAAGAACTCTTTAATCTCTGTCCACGTTGTCAGTTTCGTTACATCTCTTGCTTCTTCTACGAATACATCTTGTGCGCTCCCTTTTAGGTATAAGGGTAGTCGCTCTTTTACTTTTTGCTGAAATTGATACTCCGGTCTTGGCACTTCTACTGTTGCGAACTGTTTTCTTTTCTTCCGCTTTTAATAAACTTTTTTCTCTATTCTCTTGGCTTTTGCTTCTCGTATGGTTGCTGATGCTATCAATGTTTACGGTTATTCGTTTACTTGACTGGTTTCTCTTCTCTTGCTTTGGTTGCTTTGAAATTCTGGTTGCTTATTGCTCGTAACTACTTTGACGTTTATTCCAAATTCTTTTCTACTCGTTTATTCAAGTTTCTTTATTATCACTTTCTTTGTCGTTTGGTCTGAAATATTTTCTCTTTTGCTTTGCTTTGAAATTGACTTGGATTGCTTTGTTTGGCTATTGATTCCTAAAAATAAATGACACTCCAATATTCTATACTCTATACTAATTTCTCCTCCGTTTACTATACTATATACGTTATCATCCCTTGTTCGCATTTACCATGGTGGTCTTCTTTATCTGACTCACCCCCCTCATTTTAAGTCTATTTTTAATTATCTATACCTCGTAATAATTATCTATTAATCTCGTATCAATTGTCTATATAGTCTTATTAATCATCTATATAGTCGCATCAATTATCTATATCATAATAACAATAATATAAAACCATCATATTCATACTCTCATTCAATCCATTAATTATTTTTCCTATGTCTCCCAAAAAATTCGTTTACTTAATCCTCAATCGCTGGCGCTCTATGCCCTCTATAATTTCCGTCGGCTCTTCGGCCTTCGGCTTTAACTCTTTTACTGGTCATCTGTGACCTTTAACATCTATTATAATCATATTTCATCCTTAATCATGTCTCATATCGTCTCTAATATTCATATCATATCCTATCTATGATGTCTCATCATAGTCATATCTTATTTCTATATCCTATTTCATAACTGTTTCTCATCTTTACTGTTTAATCTAATCATAATCATATTCTATCAGTTTCATCCTTACTCATTTTCATATTAACTTTAATCTAATTCATCTTATTCATATCATTTTATCTCATTCTAATCATCGGAATTGAGCTCATCAGTGACTTTTGGGTATGTTTGAGGCCTCACACTGACTCTCAATCCATGGCGTCTTTTGGCCGCGCATTCTTCCGGTTACGCTTTACTCACCGCCATTCGGATATTTGGTACTCGGTGTGGGATCCGGGTTATTGTACCTCGGAGAATATAAAAATATGGAAATGCCTAGACGTTCAATCAAGTTCCAAAAGCGGTTTACTTGATTTCCCGAATAGTGAAAAGAAAAGGAAGCGATTAAATATGGGCGCGGAAAATTTTATCGATAAACTATCTAATCTCTGCCAGCCTCTCCCGTCAGATTTCCCGGCTCAATTCGGCCGCCCTTATCTGACCCGTCAGATTTCCCGGCTCAATTCGGCCGCCCTTATCTGACCTTAGTAGGACATTTTGAGTATGAACCATTTACCGGTTAGTTCACATCTCACCTACCGTTTGGCCCTCGATACTCGGTGTGGGATCCGAGTTGTTGTATCGAGTTCCTCCCAGCGATAAAAAAGAATCGTTCGATACTCGGTGTGTGATCCGGGTTTTTGTATCGAACGGCTCAGCGCCATCAGTCCTTTGGCTGATAACAACCTGAACACGACAGTCCGTAGCTGTCCTCTGGTGCCTCACCACCAGCTAGGGAAAAAGAATCATTTCTAGGTACCTTTAATCAAAACTATTAATTCTGTTCCGTGCGCATTCTTTCTCTCACCTCTCGGTCTATCTCTTCACTTCCCCCTTCAAAATTTGTGGTAGTCGCATCAACAAGCTCCCCAAAAGAGGTGATCAATCTCTCGCCGGTTACTTGTTGACATACGCGACTTGGCCTACCAGTTCCTTTCTCAGTAGGGTTGATCAGGATTTCCCTTGGGTGAGCATACTATCATTTGACAGCTCAGGTTAACCATTTTTCCTCGTCCTATCTCAATATAATATCAATAAAACAAAAAGAAGCATACACTAAGAAACTCGGTTGTCGAAATTTTTCCGTCCAATATTTGTGTCTCTGTGCGTGTGTTTTAATTATTTCCTTAATTCGGCTTTCATGTTTTTGGTCTATTACCTTTATTTATCGTTGTCGGGTGGTTTTGTTATTTACAAACACTGCATATTCATTTTATATTCGTCTTATCATCTAATAACAACTTAAGTGATGCATAATACACATTTATTTCATTTCATCGTAGCAATTTATGGAAAGTAAACCGTTAGTCTTTCCTTTATCTTTCGCTGGCATAACATACAGTGCGACTCTTGTGCGCATCCATGACAATAACTCAGGTGTTCGCAAGGTATCACCATTACTCGTGCTTCCTCGGTTTTGCACGCATAGCACTCCAAATAAACCTTGGTTTGCTCTCTCATTGTTGTGGCGATCTCGTCTTCAATGTTTTTGACTTTCTCCATTAACTTGCTCCAGCTTTTTCCAAATTTGGTTATTTCTAATCTCATGGATAGAATTTCATATATTCTTTCGGTTGTTACATCTTCATCAATATCGATCAATTTTATTAATATGCAATGTTCGTCGGAGTACAGGTTTGAAATCGTTGCTATATCCTCTTTAGCTCTTTTAATTAATTTTTGTTTATTAATTAGTTCTTCCAGATTATCGTTTTCGATGTTTAAGATGCCCTTTAGTTTTTCTATTATTTTTGTTGGTTCCATCCCTAAAATTATTAAATCTCTTTTAATTACCCATCAAATTTATTTAAATACTAATTAACTAAATTCATTCAATTCTTAGTCTTTTAATATATTTTGCTTCATTCTATCAACTACTATTTTAATCATTACTCGTTGTAATTTATTCTATTATCATTGACTTCCTCTACTTGGTTCTATTGCTTTCCCCTGTAGTTATCGTTATTCCCCTTACTTACCCCATTTCATTTTATCCCGAATTTTGCCCTTTTAATTATATGTTGTTTGCTTATGCGTCTTGTCATTGTTGTCTTACTGGATGTGGTATCGTCAAGTATTGGTGGATGTTGAATGTTTTAGCGTTGATATCTATGTAACTTTCATGTCATTTTGTTTCCTTGGGGTTTTGCAAAACACTCGTTGTATCAATGGGTTGGTTGTTTTTAATTGTAGTCGGCGTGGTTATTTTCCTGGTTTATATCATCATCTTGTAGTCGGGTTGTTCGTTTTTCATCAGTTGTTCTCTGGATTTTTTGTTTCATGAGGTTCTCATCTCTCTGGGGTTTTGCAACATGTCGTCCCCGACATTTTCTATTAAAAGGATAGTTATGCTTTATGTCCCCTCGTTTGTTTGCATACGAAAATCATTCTAATCCCGGCTGAGCCCCCAAATCTGTATGGTGGGTTACAGGGTTTCGAATCTTGCTTATTGGTGGGTTACAGGGTTTCGTTATTTGTTTAACTTATCCCGTGGTTGCCTCCGTAACGCCATACAAAAAGATGCTAACTGCCACTTGGCACCCGTTGCTAGGCAACGTTGGTAATGTGTTCAAGTGGTGGATTGCCCTCAAAAATTGAGTGTTATTGCTAATACTATAATTGATCGGACAATCCTTGGGTTCACGAGCTGTCGACAGAAGACCTATGCTCGCTTTTAATCCTTTGGTCCCTTTGCGTTTAACTTTCTATCGTTTATCTAGCTATTTTACTGGCAATAGTTTACAAAAACAAAAAATAAGTGGTGATTCTTATTTAACCCTTCACAATGTTATTTCAAAAACCTTACGAGGACATAAATACAATATGAGATATGCGGAACTACAATATAACTAAATGATGATTTATTTGTCCATTAAATGCATTGATTAGAGAATCGAGCGGCTCGGCGCTTAGCCCGCTCCTTACGACCAGGTCGTCGGCTAGTTGTTGAGGGAGTTGTTGGAGTAGTGGTTTCGGCAGTGATTGGTGTTGCGGATGAAGTCGGATTTGCTTCACGATAGGCCAATTGAGCCGGGGCAAAGACTAGAGGGTAGGTTACCGCTGCTCCCTCTTGACAGGCGGACAACGCTACCTCTAGCCCCTGATTTGAGTCTTTAGGCCTTTCACTAATTGTTTTTCTTCAGCCCACCCCTTCTAGGCCGCAGCTAGCTTTTGATATAATGGCTTGACTCTCGTGGGGTTTATCCACGTCGCTTTGATTTGTTGCGTCTCTCGGACCATCTGTACGAGTTGGTCGTAAAGATCCTTATTTGCCTGTCGGGCTCGGGTCAGTTCATTTTGGAGCAACTTCACGGGGTCCATCTCTAAAATAGTAAGGGTTGAATTTGATGACGACTAATACAAAGATGAGCATTTTTACTTAAACATGTTTATGAAATGAAAACTACAATAATGATAAAAAGAAGAGACAGAAGAAATTCTGTTTAAAATCTATCATAATGTTACTATAACAACGATAAAATGTTCAAGTCATTTAGGTCTATTCCTCTGCGAGGAACCGTTTGATCCCCTCTTCAGGAGAATATCCCGGGATCACGAATACCGGTCGCTTGAGATTCCGGATTGGTCTTGGAGAAGGCGGGTAGTTGCTAGCCAGTCGTCTAGCCGCCAGGTCATCTTGGACATTGGCCAAGTACTCCGTGGCCCGTGCTACCTCTGCCTCGACTTGGTGCTGATGCTGTAGAAGGCCTTCCAGAAGTTCTTGGGCCTGCGTTAGAATGTCTCGTGACGGATTGGGTTCGTCAATCGTCTTCCGGAACCGCTTCATGAATTCCTCCGGTGATATTTCCTCTGATTGGTCGTCTTCAGGCACATCAGGGTATCGCTCTAGATATACCCGATGCCATGCCTGCTTCCATTGTTCCACGATGTGAGCGGGCATATCAATCATAGCTCCAGTGTGTCCTGAATAGAAAAATATGTTTTCACTCAATATCTCTCCTGATGTTTTGATGGGGACGGTGATCTAATGGTTCGCCAAAAATTGCAATCTCTCTTGCCATTTAAAAAAGAAAACTCGTTAGCTCGATCTTAAATGCGTTACAATTCATGGGACGTTGGACGTATTTTATGAGTAGTATGTCTGGTATTTCATGTGTTCTCGTGCCGTAAGGGTGCGTTAAAAAAAATGTCTTTGGTACGCTGCAGAATAATTTTTCAATTTATTCATGATTGTGGTTACGTTAGTACAAAACGGTTTATTAATAGCGTTAAAATTGTAATATGTGTCCGTTAATTTACCAGGCAAAATAAAACAAAACGAATGAACAATTCTGTAATGACATCAACTTAAAATATATGTTTAAATAAAAACAAAAATATAATGAATGAATAATGTTGCTATAACAATTTATCAAAATATTCTTTAGTTAGTTATTAGATTTCGGCAGGAACCGAGTTCCATTTTATAAACGTTGCTTTGGTAATCACGCAAGATAGGAAGATTTTCCATTTGTTGCTTCATTACTTGAACTTACGACCATGATACAGGCTCCTAGATGCACATGTAATGTCTGACCCCTTGATTGGTTATTGGTAATTATTTAAGAGATTCATTCAACGAGAATTGTAAATGGTTGGCGACTTCAAACATAATCAAGATAGAATCGTCACTTAATGATTTTTAAATCAACTAGTCGTAGCATGGTAGAGTTATAGCGGTTAATTGTGGTATATGGTCCAACTTGTCATGTTTAGTGAGAGAGTGGTTGGATTTGGGGTTCATCTGGGTAAGAATCTTAATATGTTTTGTCAGGTCTGATTTGATGATTTTGGGTTCGCTCCTATAACTCGAATGTGCACGTAAATTTATGATAACAGTAATTAATTAAAATTTACCTAAAGGATCTTCCGTAGAATTTGGGTATTCGAACTCTAACTCCTCATCGAAAATATTGGTCGAATTCATTGTTTGATGTATGAGAAAATGATGTAGATTCGGTCGTTGACGATAATTATAGTGTATGTTGTTGAATTAAAGTTAGACGGCAGGAAATGGATGCCGATTATAATTGGATTATTATGGCGAATCACCGGAAACGTCAACGGTTAGATTGTTTACCTTACGATTTACACTCTGTTATATTTATTTTAAGCGGATGGATTTGTTTATCCGGTCAGTTCGAATCTGGTAAAGTTCAACCTTAGTGTATGAATTTTCATGTTCGCATGGTCGTGAATTTTCGGGTGAGTGATGTATTTTCATTATATTTGAATATTTTCTAACTTCGTTGTTTAAGGAAAAATATTTATATCGTGGTTTCTAATTTGACTCTATTGTGGATTTTGGCGTCTGGGAACTGTAGTTTGGGAATTTTCTTATCATATCTTGGGGAATTCGGGTCATCTCATCACAATGGTCGAAAAAATCAGTGGTAAGTCTTTCTTATAGTTCGATGTTTGGGGTGGGTCAATATAATAAATTTTGGTTTTTGCTTATGTCGTATTGGTGCTTATGTCTGCTTGATTTTCATGGCTCGGTATTAATCTTTGCATTTTAGGGTTCAGATTTGGTTTTCTCGTTGCAAAGTTCGCTGGGAATAATTTTTAGTTCAAATGCTATCAAAAATGTATTGTCCAACAACTCCTATTACCGCTTCTCACAGTTTCTCGATGATGATCCTACTCTAACGTTTGGCAATGATTTAATTCTAGATGATTTTTAATCGGCGGGTTTTCGTTTATTTATCTTGTCTTTTAATCGATTTAGTCAATAAAACGCCTTATTTCTATATGTGAATTATTTTATTTCCAACTGACGGATTACTATATTTTTAAGTCGGTGGATTATTTAGTTAAGTAAACGATGACATTTTTAAAAGCTGGTTGGTCAATTACTTTAGGTTAGTCAATTACTCCATGGAATTAAAGCTTTACTCAAAGGATTTTTTATCGAAACATAGTTTTACTGTTATCTAAAAAGATTTATTAATAATCGAGGAATCACTTGGTTCAACGCACCATTCTCTTTCTCTTTACGAATTACTTTACGGTTAGACAATGAATTCGTATTAATTGATTTTAGTTCTCGGTTTATCTTAAAGAAGACTTCGTTTGTTAATTAAGGAGCTGTATTAATTTTCCTCGCGATCTATCTTATTTAATGGAATTTAATCAATAAGGTATTTAGTGTTACTTGATAATTATTTCTTAGTAATTCATAATTTATAAACAATCTGGTTACTAAATTTTCCTCAAATTTTTATTCTGCCTTTAAGGTGTGATAATTTAATGAGTTACTCTAAATTTTCTTTAACTTTAAACAATAGTTACTCTAATTAAAATCAGTGAATTATTTATTTCATGAACTTTACTAATTTATTCGAATTGTAAATTTGATTTTGTTCAAAAATGTTAATCCAAATTAGTTATAAAAACGATTTCCATTTAATTTAATCCCCGTACCATTCCCCTTTAATAAGCCTTAAGCGCATATTGTGTTTACATTATATTTACTGAGTGCCCACTGGACTACTCGGTGTGATGATTTTGAGCCGTGTGTAAGATGAGTTTAGGTCGATTTTACAGAAACGAGGAACGAGGAAGTAGCCAATAGACTTCTTCCTTATTCCTCCTTTCGCCTATAGGGATAATATTGACGTTCCAACCCTGCGTTCCGCACGCCGGGTCTTCACGGGCACAGATCATTGGCGATATTCCACGCACTTACACGAATCTGATTTGTGTGTATATTTTATTTACTTGCGTTATGTATCGGCTGTGGGCCGGAAAAATTTCGACAAAGATTATTTAACTATAAAGCATATAAAACAAGTTATTATTATCAATAATATTTATTAATTATATAAAAATTAAACATAAATTACCATACATTGACCAAAAATACAAATAGCATAATATTGCATCAAAATAACCAAAATACCTCTCTCCCCACGCCGACGCCGAGCAGAGCTCTACTGAGATGCAAAGAACGTGGCGTGGAAAGAGGGTTCTACCATAAATATTTCTCACCTAAATAATGATTGAAAAATAGCTGTAAATTCGAAAATAGTTTCAAAAACGATTAAGATTTTCAAAATGATTAATAGTTTCAAAAAACGGTTTGTTTCGAAAAACGGTTTTTGGTTAAGTTTAATGTGAAAATGGATCAGTATATATACCTATTTTTCTCGCATGTGAAATTTGATGCAGTAAAACAAAAGTCGACCTTGTTATTTTCTAGCAAATTCTATTCTTTAATTTTATTATTTTTTTTGATTTATTTTTATAATTTTTTTATTTAGAATTTTTATTGAATTATTTAATTTTCATTTTAATGAACTTTTATTAATTTTTCCAATTTTGTCGAATTTGTTTGTTTTCTTGTTATGTTTGTATTGGTATCGTGCGAATCTTGGTGCATTTTGTTATTATTTTAATTTATTTTTATGTTTATTATTTTATATTAAATTCTCTTATTTTCTCATATTTTATATGGTTTAATTGGTGTTTCCAAGTTTATTTAAATCTGCCTGTTATGTTTGCATGTGTGTTACTGATCCATTAAAACGTTCTTCAAGGCCGTTTACGTTCTGGCCCAACATTATCCTTCTAGTTGCCCCAGTAACGCCATACAAAATGATACTAATCGCCACTTAGCACCCGTTGCTAGGCAACGTTGGTAATGTGTTCAAGTTGTGGATTGTCCGCAAAAATTGAGTATTATCGCTAGTACTGTAGTTGCTCGAACAACCCTCGGGTTCACGAGCTGTCGATAGAAGACCTATGCTCACTTTGCTCAGTTTTAGGTTCTTATTTGCCTGTGGAGAGATGGAACGAAGGTTGGGTGACGTGATGCGAATATTTGGCATATAAATATATCAACGGAACAAATTGATTAAGAACATGACTACTCTATTTAATTAACAACACGTGCAATTTTTACGAGTTAACTGTTTTGAAGCTGAATTGCTTGACGTCGGGCACGTTCCTTGCGTCCCGGCCGACGATTATTCGCTGGAGGGGTAGATGGCTCCACTGAATGGGTGTTCTTCTGCGACATCTGGGTTGGGGCGAAGACGAGCGGATATGTTACCGCTTCCCCCTTCCGGCAGACTGCTAGGGCGACTTCGAGTCCCCGAATTTGCGTGCGCAAGCTCTGATTGAGCTGCCGCTCTTCTGTCCAGCCTTTCTGGGCCGCCGTGACTCGGTGGTAGACCGCTTTCGTTTTTGCGGGATCCGACCATGTTGCTTTTATCTGCTGCATTTCTCGGGTCAGTTGAATAATTTGGGCGAGTAGTTCCGCGTTTGTCCGTCTCGCGTGGTCCAGTTCAGATTGTAGGATTTGTATGGAAGACATCACTATAACCAAAGATATCATTTTAATTCATTATTGATTAAATTAGATCATCATTTATCTAATTAAACAAAATCACGAATAATTCTAGCTATAAGAAGAAATAACACGCATGATTTATGATATTTTTAAATCAGTTACTACATGTAGACTATCACAGTCAATTCATTCTTCGGGGCAATGTCTCTTCAGGCTTCTTTTGAGAGCCGCCACTGTATAGGGTCGTCGGGTATCACGGACTGGTCGAGGTGGATAGGCCTCTGAGATCCACCCGGCGAGGATGTCTTCCACCACGTTTGCGAGATACATCCTCGCCTTAACCACCTGTAAATCCACCTGCTCCTGCACCCTTTCCCATTGGGTGAGGAGGTTCTGTGCGTTCAGGTAGGTCTCCGCAGCTGGATATTGCTGTCCTGTGAGACCGCAGGGATCCTTCTCCCAGCCCAATATCCTCCAGGTAGCAGGATATGGCCATGGTTGTTGCAACTGTTTGATTATTCTTATCGTTGGCGGGACTCCTGTCCGTCCCTGTTTGGCTGCCTCTCGACTGGGGATTTGTTTGGGTGACATGTCTAAACATGATTGCTATTAGGTTCCATTGATTTACTCATATTAAATTATTAACAAATAAATGTTACCTATGTTACTGTTGAGGGCGTCATCTAAATTCAATCTTATCGAATTCTAGTAGTGAGAAGGTTATATTATCTTACGGACCTGGTCCTTGGGTATGTACTCTTTATAGGATGATATTTGTTAGTGTAATTAATAATATACGTGAGATAAGTTTACTAATTAACTTGGTTTTTAATTTAATTAGGTACGTTAATTTTAAATTGATATTATGGGTAGCCTTTCAGTAAGTTAATTTAAATTTTTACCAGATTTTATTGAACAATTTTATCAGCGGTAATCTGAATGTTTAAGGGTGAGGCCGGATGTCGAACAGATGAATCGATGAAGCATAGACGTGTGTTTGGCGATTGCATGTGATTTCCGGCGGATCTTGCCGTTGCGGCTTAAGTGGTTGAAAGGAAGATTATCGATTGGCAGATTCATCTAAAATTATTCGGGTAAGTTATTATGTAGATTTATCTGAACATATCTTATCGCCCTTCTTAACGAAAACTGCGTATTGCGAATTGAAGCCTTCAAGTAGATATAATTTTATGCCTTCGTAATATTTTTGTTATGCGGAGTTTTATTTATTCAAAGGAAATCGATGTGAAAACTTCTCGTGAGTTAACAATTTATGTATTTTTGAAATAAAATTTTTCTCTCATTTTAAAGCGTTGATTCTTGTAATTGTATTAATTTAGTTTAACCAATAATTCATTTGTTTCATCTGGGATCGCTTTGTTTTGGTCTCTGAACTTGTTTCATTTTAAGAAAACTCTATCTCTACTTTATAAGTTAATCTAGTTCGGACTAATGGACGGTTTTAATAACATATTTTGGTTTCCATTACTTGGTTTTCTTATGTTTTCGCTGCAAATAATTTGATCAACCCTTACTTTAACTCTATGAAACTACTTTAATTTTAACATCATGCTATTAAATCCATGAATCTAGTTCTACTTTATTCCTATCCAAGGGTTTATTTGATCTCTACTAATGAAACTATTTTACTTTTAATCACTGAATGACTTGGTTTGATCGACATCGTCTTTTAGTTCAATTAACGCGTTATTATTAATCAAGGAATTTATATTATTTAATCAATAAACTAATATAAGAAAATTTTATTTTTTATCTATAGACTACGTTAACTTTAATCGTTTTAATTTATTTATCCATAAAGTAGGTATGTTTACGCACAATCCCTTTAAGTTTACTCAAAATGAAACAAATTCAGCTTAATCCAGGAGTTATTTGTCTTTAGTTAATAATCAATAATTTACTCTAATTGAGTTAATGAATTATTTATCTAATGATTTTTACGGTTAAATTAGTATACCAATGATTAGTTTATTACACATTATAGATTTCAGTTAGCTATATCAACGATTTTAATGTAATTTGTTCCCGTACCCTTTCCCTTTAATAGGCCTTAGGCGCATTTTATGTTTATATTATATTTACTGAGTGCCCACTGGACTACTCGGTGTGATGATTATGAGCCGTGTGTAATATAAATTTAGGTCGATTTTACAGAATTGAGAAACGAGGAAGCAGCCAGAGACTTCTTCCTTATTTCTCTTTTCAGCTATAGGGATAAATATTGACGTTACGACCGCTGCGTTGCGCACGCTGAGTCTTCACGGGTACAGATCATTGGCGATTTTCCACGCATCTGTACTCATCTTTACGCATCTTTACATGCATCTGTACTATGTAGATTTTGCTTTCTTGCGTTATGTGTTGGCTGTGGGCCGGAAAAATTTCGACAGTTTAACAAAATATATATAAAACAATTTAGGTATATTAATAATATTTATTAATTATAAACAAAAACATAGTTACCCTTCATAACCATTCCATAATATCATAACATAAAATAAAACATAAATGCCTCTCTCCCCACGTCGACGCCAAGCAGAGCTCTACCGAGTTGCAATGGTCGTGACGTGGAAAGAGGGTTCCAACATAAATATTTCTCACCTAAAAATTCTGAAACGGGTTTAAAACAGTCTTGAAAATAATTTTTAAAATGACTTCAAAATAATTTCAAGATGAAAATATGGTTTGTTTCGAAAAACGGTTAAATTTAATGTGAAAATGGATCAGTATATATACCTATTTTTCTCGCATGTGAACTTTGATGTAGTAAAACAAAATTCGACCTTGTTATTTTCTGGTAAATTCTATTCTTTAATTTTATTATTTTTTGATTTATTTTTAGAATTTTTTATTTAGAATTTTTATTGAATTATTACTAATTCAAATTCTTCAATTTAAATTTCACTTTAATGAACTTTTATTAATTTTCCTAATTTTGTCGAATTTGTTGTGTTTACTTGTTATGTTTGTGTAGGTATCGTGCGAATCTTGGTGCGTTTTGTATTTATTTTAATTTATTTTTATGTTTATTAATTTATATTTAATTCCCTTTTTCTCATATTTTATAGGGTTTAATTGGTGTTTCCAGGTTTATTTAAATCTGCCTGTTATGTTTTCATGTGTGTTACTGATCCATTAAAACATTTCTCAAGGCCGTTTACGTTTTGGCCCAACAGTTCTAATTTTCATTTTCAATGATTATCAAATTTTTCGTAGATAATTTTATTCTCAAAACTATATAAATCTAGCGTAGAGATTTCTTGGAATCCGTTTTAATAAATGTATTATATTAATTATATAAATCTTTTGTAAATGATTTTAAATTCATTTTAATAAATGTATTGTAATAACTACATAAATCCTTTGTAGATAAACTTGTAAATTCATCTTAATAAATGTATTATATTAATTATATAAATCTTTTGTAAATGATTTTAAATTCATTTTAATAAATGTATTGTAATAACTACATAAATCTTTTGTCGATAAATTTGTAAATTCATCTTAATAAATGTATTGTATTAATTATATAAATCTTTTGTAAATGATTTTAAATTTATTTTAATAAATGCATTGTAATAATTGCATAAATCTTTTGTCGATAAATTTGTAAATTCACCTTAATAAATGTATTGTATTAATTATATAAATCTTTTGTAAATGATTTTAAATTCATTTCAATAAACGTATGGTAATAATTACATAAATCTTTTGTAGACAAATTGTTAAATTCATCTTAAGGAATGTATGGCAATAATTATTTTCTCGGAACTCATTTTTATGACGGTATGGTAATAATTAATCGAACCCTTGTGAATATTTTCGAAATTCAATCTTCTTAATTGTATTTCTAATAATTATAGGAATTTTCGTGTAAATAATTTTTCCTTGAAATTCATTTTATAATGGTAGATAATAATCACATAAATATCAGGATATTATTGAAGTTTACTTTAATGATGGTATTCAATAGTTATATGAATTTTTATAGATATTCTTGCAGTTTACCTTAATAATCGAATGATCATACAGCTTGTTGCAGATAACCTTCGAAGTAATACTCGTACCCAATGATTACACGGATTTCTTATGAGTAATTCTTGCCAGAATTAGTGACTTTGTAGAGAGGAATCTGCCAGACGCCAAGTCCAATTTTATTCTCCCACATGATAAATTTTTTTTATGGATACTAACTGAGGATATCTGTGGTAAAAGGAGGTACATCGAAAAAATTCGATAAAGATCTTAAATTAACATTAGTTATAACAGTAAAATTTTCTTTTCCTTGAAACAATGTTTTCCTTCTTCGACTAATGTAGATGTATCTATTTAAGGGTGTTAAGTAATAAAATGCCGTACTCCATGGCAAGAGTATTTGTTTCTTAGCAATCATTTTGTACATTTTTTTTTTTGCGTACGGCCTAGATTTTGATGACATACCTATTCCGTTCGTTTTATCTTTTATGCCCTACATAATGAAATTGTTAAGGGGTATACCACCCAGATAGTAATGACACCTATTTCCTTTAATTATGAATTCCGAAATATGTAATTTACATGGTCATAATATTGTTTAGGAAGATCAGGGCCTTTTAAATGGGTCCCCCCACATGTCGCCGACCAGTGTAGGCGAGCGTGGCGACACTTTGGTCGAGAAAAATACCCCGAAATGCCCCAACCCGGAGAAAACCGGCGGATGACATGCTTCTGGTGGAGAGTACAATGAAACAATTTCGGCAGCAAGGACAACCAAGTGACCCCAGCCCGGCCCATGAAATTCATGATCGGGCTCGAGTACTTCTGACATGCCTCAAGGACCGCCAACGACGGGTCAACCTACTGGTAGACTGGGCCAGTAAACGTCGAGGACGACATTGCTAACGGTAGGATCACGGAGTCCTATTCCTTCCTGACACGATCCAGCTCCAAACCAGTACGCAATACAAAGCGCCCAGTAATGATCTTTGAGGAAGACCTATTTACCCGGCCTACTACGAACCGAAATATTGAGGGCGATGTCGGCATCATGAATTCCCTTAACAATCGATAAACCCAAATTTCATGTTCAATAAATGATTAATTGCAATTTTTCGTTTTTTGAGTTTATTATATAAATTAAAGCCACACAATTTGTATGATTGTTTGAGTGATTTACTATTCACGAAATCAGAATCAATGTCATTAATTACAGAAATGGAACTTCTCCAATTACTACGGATAGAACTGACCCGTGCCCAACAAACCAATGAAACCCTCTATGACCAGATCATTCAGTTAACCCGTGAGATCCAGCAAACGAAGGCCTCCTGAGTGGACCCAAAGCAGATCAAATTCCTACATCAACGGCTTACCGCAGCCCAGAAAGGATGGGCGGACGAAAAGCAGATGAATCAGAATCTCCGAACACAGATACGGGGGTTGGAAGTTGCCCTGTCCGCCTGTCAAGAAGGGGCAGCTGTCACCTATCCCCTCGTCTTCGCTCACGCTCAACTGGCCTACCGCGAGGCGATAACAACCGCAACAGCAACCCCAAAACAACAACAACGCCGAATAATTATCGACCGGGGCGAAAGGAGCGGGCAAAACGCCGAGCCGCTCGATTGTTGAATAAGGCCTAAATAACTTCTAGAATGTGTTTTAGTTTGTAATTCATACATGTTTGTTTTTATAATTACATATTCCCGCTATTGAAAACGGTATCTTCAGAAGTTTGATAAGTGTTGTTAGTCTAAAAATCATTGTAAAATTCCTTCTATACCATGATAAACTCCAACATTAAAGTTCATGACATACGGGGACCGATAATCTAAAATCGAGCACACGTCTTCTAACGACAGCTCGTTGGACCCAGGGGTCGTCCGAGCAATTATAGTATTAGTAATAACACTCACTTTTTGCGGATGATCCACCCACTCGAACACATTTCCAACATTGCTCAACAACGGGTGTCGGGTGGCAGTAATAAATATTTATATGGCGTTACCGGGGTAACCACAGATTTAAACAAACAACAATACCCAGTAAGCCACCAAAATGATTGAGGGAAACAATCATAAGTGATTAAGATGTGGTTCTGGATCTTAATAAAAAGGGAATGAAAAAGAAATGTCAAATAACAAGAAGGGAATAAGAGAAAATCAATAAAAACAGACAAATAAATAAAAGAAGGTCATTTATAATTAACAAATGCAAATTTAGAAAATCAAAAACAAAAGGAAAATTTGCACGTTATTTCGAAACCTCTTTCAAGATAAGGGAAGAAATGTTGTTTGAGAATCCGAGAAAGTGCACCTCTAAAAAATGATTTATCTGAACAGTTGTCAGTGATTATGGAGGCCCAAAAGGAATTAGCGTTAAAAGATATCCGAAATTCTATTCGACATCAGTAAGTGTTATTGAATGATGGAGTATAAAAAGGAAGCGCAATTGAAATCAACGACACACAAACATAAGACAAGAAATTTTCCAGGAGACAAAAATTACAGAAGATAAAGAAAGACAAAAAAAAGAAATTAAAGAGAAATTTGAAACAGAAATTAAGCAAGGTCAAAGCAAAGCAAAGCAACTAAATCAGAGTTACCCATCTCAGAAACCCACCGCAGTAGTCAGGTAATTGTAAAGCCAATTAATCCGAAAAGTGCTATTCTTCCCTAAGGGTCGCAATAAGCACTAATTGTGATTGATTGATAATTCGTTGTGTCATTTTAAAGTGGAGATAAAGTTTATTAATCAATAAAGTTTATATCGTTTGGAGTTCGTTAGTGTTGTTCAAAAGCAATCTTGGAGTCATATTGACAATTATTTATATTCGAATTCACCGACGACCACAACACTATTATAACTACAATGCTCCCTATTATTATTACTAGCATTATCATTGTTACTATTATATGTATTACCTTTATTAATTGTCACTACTATTACATTTATTATTATTCTTATTATTATAATTACCATTATATTTATTATTATTACTACTATTATTATTACTATTATTATTATCATAATTATTATCATTATTATTATAAGTACCATGATCATTATTATTATTATTATTATTATTATACTCATTATAATCATCGTTATTATTATTATTAAGTTTTTGTAGGGATCCGTCCTTATTCCTCAGCTTTATAAAAATATTTTACTGATATACAAATTTAGCCTTAACCCATCTTTATTTTACAATTTTCAATAAAGTATTTTTGTAAATTCGTAAAAATTTAGCAGCGTTCTTATTTTACTGTTTTATCGGAATATCATAACAACAATTGAGCCGCGCTCTACCTTTTCCTTACAATATTCACTGAAGTATTTTAATTAATTTGGAAATTTTAAGTGGCGTTCGGCGCTTATTTTACGTCTCAATTCAAATTAATTTATTTAATTCTTAGATATTATTTAAAATATTCCTTTTCGTGATTTTAGTCGTTCGGATTATTCTTTGTCCGATGGCTATTCATTTTAACTGTTGCATCGATTTCGCAATTGTCCCCGCTACCCTTTCCCTCTCTTTGTCCTTATGATCTATTTATGTTCATATTATATTTAATGAGTGCCCACTAGACTACTCAGTGTTAGTGATTTTGAGCCGATTGTTGTTAAAGATTTTTATCGATTTTATCAAAATTAAGTGCAAGGAAGTTGATCAAAAGACACATTTTCAAGCTACTCTCTTTCGCTATTTAGTTCAGTGATTTGACGTTTGTGTTCCAGTGTTCTCACGCGGAACCTTCACGGGCACGACTATTGGCGGATGAACCATACTTACACAGTCGATTGAGGTGTGTGATTTTACTGACTTGCAGTTTGTTTTGGCTGTGGGCCGAAAAAGGAAAAAATAAATTTTACCATATCTAGTGCATTTAAACTTGTTATTCAACTTGTTTCTGATTTGAATTCGTTTATTTTGATTTAGCACAAGTCATATAAATTTCTAAAAATCAATCATAAATATTTATTGAATAACAGTACAGGATGATATCAACATAATTATTTTTCCTGGCCGATGTTTGAGTGGCTTAGTTGCGGGATTAGTGGTGGCTGTTGTATCTCGGTAGGCAAATTGTGCTGGGGCGAACACTAAGGGGTAGGTTACCGCTGTGCCCTCCTGACACGCCGATAACGCCACCTCCAGGCCTCGAATTTGGGTTTTCTGATTCTGGTTGAGCTGATTTTCTTCAGCCCAACCATTTTGTGCAGCAGTCATCTTTTGATAGATGCATTTCACTTTGCTTGGCTCCACCCAGGTGGCTTTGATCTGCTGAATTTCCTTTGTCATCTGCAGGATCTGCTGGTGAAGTCCTGCGTTTATTTTCCGTGCATGAGTTAATTCCCGCTGTAGGATTTGATAGGGCTCCATATCTACAATTGAAACTCGGCATTAACTTATTTATCAATTCACAAATAGTATTCGTTTCGTCTTATGCGTTCTTGGGTCAGTAAAGTTGGTCTTGTTTTCATCTTACTATTTATTCCTATTAATTTATATTCTTAATAAGACAAACGAAAATCAAAGAGGAAAAATGAAATTGCATTACAAATGATAGTTATTTATCTCTTGAACGATGTTGATTGCTACTCCACCGCAGGTGTTTACGAGCGTACGGGTGCTCGCAGAAGCCACTCGTTTGTTGCTCTCCTCTTCGCATTTCCCGGGGTAGTACCTTTTGTGGGACCACTACGTTGATTGCTGTCGTATTTACATCAAATCTTGGATCGTCCAAATTGAAAGAAGTATTGTACTGAGGGGCGTACCCGTCCGTACTCGGGATTTGTCCGCTGGCTATGTCTCGGTTGACTTCTTCCAAGTATTTCCTTGATCTCTCAACCTGTCGGTCCGTTTGGCGCTGGTGTTCTTCTAATCTGGCTAGTAGAAATTCGGCTTGTCCCCTGATTTCCCGTGACGGCTTGCGGCCGGGTTCCCGCTTGATGGTGACAAATGGAAGGTCGAAATCTTCGGAGCTCGTCTGAACTCCTATCCGAGACTCTCTGACTGGCAAGATCGAGAATCCCGCGTCTCACATCGCCTGCCAACACCGAGCAGCCAAATGTGCAGGGAATCGTAGCGTGATTCGGGACGCGTCGATCCATGAATTATCTAAAGAAATATTATTTCAATTTATCCGTTTTAATCTTTAATAATTAGTAGATCAAATTATTGCAGGTAAGTTTTCGTAGATCAGGTCGTGGGTCATCTTGTTGATTTATGGGAATTGATTATTCACATTCCTAGATTTATGAGAAAAAATTTGGGTGTAGTCTATTTACGTAGGACCTAGTTATACTATTGGGTCATCTAATGTGATTAAACTTATCCTAGTCTGTTCGTCGAGATCCGTTAGTATTGTCGTTATGGTATTTTGTGGTGGACTAGCTTTTCTTTCGTCGACAGTATTTTAACTATTTCGTGACTTTATAGCGACTTCCAGCTCTCATACACCATCAGCAGTTCAAATATGAGTAAATGTTCGATATTTAGAATACTCACTTTAGATGAAGATATGTACACTTCTACCCTAAATAATCATAAGGAAATTTTTAAATAACTACGAAAATAAATAAGGTTATGGAAAGTATAACTAATCAAGATATTGTCATTTTTATAGGATCCATGCATAAAATTCTAAAGACTACTATTATATTAACTTAACGTATTTTCCAAGCATTATTCATAGTGAATTCAAAGAAAACGTTTAAAGAAAATTTGAAAACAAAATCTAATCATTGTTTAAATGAATTTTACTGACTATTCCAAGTTTAAATCAACACATGTAAAATTTAAAATTAAAATATTAAATTTCAAAAATATCATTACCATAAAGGATGAGCAATAAAAAACTAAAAACTATATAATAAATTTAACTTATTTACTACTCTAGCCTACATCATGAATACTAATGGTCTACGAAAGCTGAAATTCGTACTTCCTTCCTATGAACAGGTCTAGCCGGGGATCGGATCGTAGGTTATATTGGAAAATCTTAACTGCGTTTCGTTATTCTCACTAGTTGGGTTCTTGAATGGTACTTATTTCGTTTGGACGATTACTTGAAGTTTAAAGAACCAATCGAGAGGTATTATTTGTATTTAAAAGACATAATAGATGCATCGAAATCTAGGCAACTGTCATCTTCGGGATCCATTCGTAGCCATCTGTGTGAAGTTCATGGAGTCAGGCCTCAGAGGAAACAATATCTAATAATTCATGGTAATTACCTTCATGAGCCCTCGCTTGGGCTTCCATGGAGATTGCTTTGACTTCGATGTCTCGTGGACCATTATTCAAGGAGTGTTGATTTTGCGAACTTTTTGCCATTGGTACGATTAAAATGAATATCCTGGACGTATCATCTGCTTATGTCGGAGTGTGCATATCTGGGTAGGCAGGGGGTGGAACAACCATTCGAATTTCTTTGTCGGCACACACACTGCTGTTAAAGGTCACTTGTCTATGTGTACTCCGAAATGGTAAATGCGAATTTATCTGTGATTATTTCTAATCGATCAGAGTTCTAGATGAATGTCAGGTCAATTTTTTTAATAACCGGATAATTTGTCCTTATATTCGCGAATCACTCCTCTGTCAGTCAATCTTATCGTTGGAAATTTTCTCGTGAATCTTATCTCATGGCAATTAAACAGTTCGTCCGTTGGACGTTATTATCTACTACGCGTGGTTCTATTCGTGACTTACTAATGGCAACCGATTCAGAACATGTCGTCGATTGCTTTGGTAAGATTTTACTATGAATGTTTCTAGTTTTAAGGAAATATCACATCTTAGGTCCCGTATTCCCGACAGGCTCCGAGGCGACTTCATCGTGCCCTTCATTCAATTCCTTCCTGATTGGATGGTTTTTCGTACTCTTCATTCATGGATTATCGGTTTTCTAATGTAATATTTTCGTTATTCATGCTTTTAACAATAAATGTTGTACTGGAAATTCAGTGTTTTTCTTTAATGTGATTTTGTTTATTATTGCATATTTCGAAGTGAATTTTGGTACGTTGTTTAATTCTAAAACGGGGAATCTTATAGTTTATGTTATGCAGCAATTACGAATTCTTGCGATTTTATTCCCCTTGACAAATCGTAATCTTCAACATATTGTAGCGTAACAAATATATTTTATTTAATTTTTAATGAGTTAATATTCCCTTATATTATGACTTAATTACCAAATGTCGTAAGTTGTTGAGAGATTTTTTTTAATATTTTATATTGATATTAAGTCTATTCAAGCTCTACCGATACAAGCTAGTCTTCATCGTAAAAGTCACACGCTCATTTGACTGGGGGTTTAATTATTTATTGGCTGCAAATTTCGGGTTACATATTCAATTTATCACTATGACGGTGGGATTGAGTTATTTTTATTATGAAAGTGGTTAGACAATTTAAATGGCTTTACTGGAATTAACTTTTAAATCCTTGATTTTAGCCTTATGATGTTATCGATTATGGAATTATGTTATTTTACCATGAAAGCCGTTAGGAAATTTAAATGGATTTACTGAACTTAGTTTTAGAATCATCTATTTTAGCCTTTTGATATTCTTTCAGTTGTTACCTCTTTGTCTTCATTTATCAATTTTATTAATATGCATAGTTCGTCAGAGTAAAGGTTTGAAATCGTTGCTATGTCTCCTCTAACTCGTTTCATTAATTTTTGTTTGTTGATTAACTCCTCCAGGTTATCGTTCCCAACATCCAAAATACCCTTCAGTTTTGCTATTATTTTGGCTGGTTCCATCTATTTATAAAACACTAATTAAATAGTTATTATACTAATTTATAATTACTCATTCTAATTTATCTTATTATCGTTTATTTACTCCCCTGGTTTTGTTGGTTTTCCTCTTGTTGAGTCTTGTTTATTCTCATTGTTTATCTTTAATCCCTCTACTTACCCCATTTTTATTTATCTCAATATTTACCCTTTAATTACGTGTTATTTGTTTGCGTGTTTTGTTTCTGAGTTGTGTTGTCTTTTGTGCCTTATCTCCTTGGTTAACTGGTTTTTATCGTCTTACTTTTGGTCTCATTTGCTTTCTTAGTTTTTGGGTGTCGTACCATTGGATCGTATTATCAGATAATTATTACTAGGGATTGTTCGGTCCGACCACGCTAATTATTTGACGATGTGCGCGTATTCATTTATCTGATCACTACCATGCGAATCTCACGAAGCGCCACAAGTCACTGACGAGACGATTTTATGCCAATTTATTTGACTGCTACTGAACAAACTCACGGAGTGCCATGGACCACTGACAAGACGATCTGATGCCAATCCATGTTTGCTACTATGCGAACTCATGAAGGGTTATGAGTTACTGCCCTATGATTGTGGTCACGGTGATGGTTGCGAATGAAATTATGAACTGTTCCGGACATTTCCTTGGGTTTTGCAGTTGATCGTTTGTTTTCATTTATTCTCTTTCACCCCGGTTTATAAAGTTCCTTTCATTAAGTTTGCTTCTAGTTAATCCATTATCTGTCATCTATTATCTCTCCTGGATTTGTCAAAGTGGTTGTCTCAACATTCTCTAATTAATTCCAAAATTTTATTTCGTTTTCTTTGGGTTCTTTGCAAACAATCATTTCATATCCCGGTTAAGCTCCCAAATTTACATGTGGGGTTTAGGGTTTCGTCGTGACCTTGACCCCAGATGTAAATATTTTCTGTCCCCCAATGGCTACCCGTTGCTAAACAACGTTGGTAATGTAACCATCGGCGTCGAGATCGCCAAAGGTGAGCGCCACATTGGAACTGCTCTGGCCCGACCTCAACTGGGTTCAACGCACTGCCGTTAGAAGACCTATGTGCAATTTTCTTCCTTTGGTTCCTTCCTAAAATATGTCCACCTTTTGTATTTGCTTCTCATTGTTACGGTGAAAAATCTTATACACGATTTATACATAGCAACACATTAAAAAAATTTTATTGGAAAACATTTATTAGACATTTCCGGGAGATTGTTTACACTTGAGTTTGCCCACCTCGCACTTGAGCCGCTCGTCGTTTTGCGCGCTCAGCTCTTCCTGACCGGTGTTTATTGGGTGTAACTTTGAGGGTGGATGGAGATGTCGATAGAGATATCGTGTTCCGATAAACCAGCTGTGCCGGGGCGAAAACTAATGGATAAGTTACTGTGGGTCCCTCTTGACACGCCGACAATGCTGTTTCCAGGCCCGTGATTCGGGTTTTCAGATTTTGCGTCAGTCGTCGCTCACCAGCCCAACCTCTTTGGGCCGCTTCCATCTTTTGATAAACCGTTTTCATTCTTTTCGGTTCGATTCAGGTCCCTTTGACCTGTTGGATCTCCCGAGAAATCTGCATAAGTTGCTCCTGTAGGCTCCTGTTGGCAGCCCGGGCCTTATCCAGTTCTTGTTGCAAGATGAGGAATTGACGCCCTTCCATTTCTGTAAATAAATAAAATTTATTCATGATGATTTCCACAGATGTGAGCATCTATTATCCTATCGTTTACTATTGGGTCGTCGTAGGGTATTTAAGGTTTCTCGTATTGCCAAAATATATGGTCTATTTACATAAGTTAATCAACAGAAGCCCGAAATGCAAACTAACACCATTTATTTCACGAACAAATTTTATATAAGTCATGCGTTAAATAATTGTCCACTGAGTTCCTACTTCCCCTTCATGGTAGGTCGCTCTCTGGCGTATGGATGGTCTCGATGAATTCCGGTGAGCTCTCTTTCATCCCGCATCTCCCTCGGCAGGATGCGTCGTGGAATTACCACGTTCATGTCTGTCATTTGCTCCTGGAGCTTGGGATCATCCAGCTTATAGGACACGTTATAACGCGGGGCGTACCCGTCAGTACTGGGTATCCTACCCACCGCGATGTCTTCATTGATCTACCTCAGGTACCGCCTGGCCTGCTCCACTTGCGGATCGTCTCGGCTTGATGTCTCTCGAGATGCGCCAGTAAATACTCGGCCTGTCCTCGCATTTCTCTAGCCGGGTTTCTTCCTGGCTCTCTCTTAATAGCCACATAGGGAAGGTCGACTTCATCAGTGACTCGTTGCATGCCAGCTCGGGTTTCGCGGACTGGGGAGATAGAAAATCCCGCGTCCCACATCGCCTGCCTGCACCGGGCAGCCAAGTGAGCGGGGAACCGGGATATTACTTGGGATGCGTCGATCCACGAGTCATCTAGAAACAATAAAATTATCATTTACAAATTGATATCTGTCGGGTTATTCATTTTGATAGACTGATTTTGGGTCTGGGTAGGTTAATATGACTTATGCGGGACGTTCTACGTCAAGGATCAAAACTCTTGACCATGGGCCTATTCACGTAGTGCTTTCCGAATTTTCACAGTTCGTTGGTAGTGGTCCAGAGTTCGTCAACAACCTTGTTTCATGAAGGGGCCTCCTTGAGGTTCCCTCCTCCATTGATCTCGTTTCGAGTTTGTAGTTAACTGACTGTTGATAATCAATTTTTTCATTTTTAGACATTAATTAAACTATATTCCGCTAAAAATTCACTCTGGTGATGAGGTTTAAATTTCCCATTCTTATCTTTATAAACGATTATGATTATACTCATTTAATTCAAGAGGAAATTTGTTTTTCTACTTAAGGCTTTCCCCCATGATTCCAAAGAGTTACGTCAGGTGAACTTTAGTCAAATATTTCCTACTAATTCCTACTGTAGGTCTAAATCGACTGATCATAATTTCATGATTACTATTTGTTCGGGGTTAGAACGCCTGGCTACTTACTCCTTCGCGTTTGAGTATAATTTATTCTCCTGAACACCATCAGAATAACCATTTATGGATTGTTAGTGGTATGAAACTTTTCATTAACATGGGATTCATTTATTATGGGGTAGTTTATATGCATTGCTTTAGTCCGCAAGATTGGAGATCCTAATGAATATTTAGTTTAATATTCCCACTTTCAATTCTAACTGTAATTCGATTTAATAAACGGGTTCAATTGTAGTACTACTTTACTTATTCTCTTTGAGTCCGCTAAATATCTACACTATTTATGATACTGGTTGATTTTATTCTACTTTAATGGATATCTAACTTAATCTAGTTTAAAATAGAACGTCGGGTGGACAATTCCTTTGACTCTACGGGTAATTTAATGGTTACCGGACTCAAAATGATGCTAACACGTTTATATGGATATAATCATAATCTTTCATCTATCAAAACTCAGTTTGCTCATAAACACTAATCAGATAACAAACGTTTAAGTCCAAAATAATACTAATACTTTTATGTAGATACATTTTACTCAGAATCATTTATTTGTCAAGGCTCAATTTACCTACAACTACTAATAAACTAATAAACATATAGATTCAAAATGATACTCATACTTTTATATAGATATCTTTAGTCAAAATAATTTATTTATCAAAGTTCAATTTACTTGTAACTACCAATAAATTAATAAACATTTAGATTCGAAATGATACTCATAATTTTATATAGATATCTTTAGTCAAAATCATTTATTTATCAAAGTTCAATTTACTTGTAACTACCAATAAATTAATAAACATTTGTTACTCATGCTGGCGGTTTAGCAAACATACTTTAAGTATGATAGTAAGTTACTTTATTTGTTTTTTTCAATTATAGTCGGAAATTGAAAAAAACAAATCTCAAATTCAAATAAAATATATTCAACACCATTGAGGATCTGCCTGAAATGACTCCTGATCTCTACCAACGACTTGCAAATATCAGTTTGAGTTTTCAT
Organism: Schmidtea mediterranea; assembly: GCA_022537955.1. Classification (NCBI taxonomy): domain Eukaryota; kingdom Metazoa; phylum Platyhelminthes; order Tricladida; family Dugesiidae; genus Schmidtea; species Schmidtea mediterranea. Next base: position 142,731,391 of record CM039679.1, on the reverse strand, counting down.
ATTCACTGGGCTATTTAAATCACGGTTGGTCGTTTGATAATTGATCGGGTGGTAAGCCCGCATTATGTTTTCTTTCTTATATTTGTTATTTATTTAGATGTAAGATAAGTAAGCATTTTTCGAAAACAATATAGATTGACCGATTTAACCAGCGTATTTATTATGTCTAGCAATAAACTGTCATAGATCTCTGATTAGGTTCGTTAGTGGTTTTGTCCGGAATGGTTCGCTGGTGGGGTCATGTTCGCACTAAGACTCGGAAAATAGCTTAATATTAAAATAACGAAAACTTGGAGATTTACCTGAATGTGAAGGTCCGCTGACGCTCGCGATGTTGGATTCCTGTACTCATGGCGCTTTCTGGAAGTTTGTTCTTGGTTTCGGGACATGTTACTAATGAATTAAAATGAACGATGCTCAGCCGAGCCAATTTTTATACGGATTGTGTGTCTACTCTGGTAGGAAATTTTGGCTGGTGCACATCTTCTTGATCACACGTCGGTGTGCGTATCCAAACTAAGTCAGTTGGTTTAATCACCAATTTTCCAGTGGCATGTGCATGTGCCTTTCTACAGTAAATAATCGTGTTAATCCGATTTTATCGATTTATATTTTCGGAGTTTGTGTGCACAGTGCACATTCTTATCTAACTTCGTCTCATGACATTTTGAAGAAAGGTCGTGCTTATTTTCCCTTCTCGTGGATTTATTTATGGAATCGTATTTATTTAATTTCGACATATGGCTCTGGGTTAGATGGGATTTCACTGTTGACATTCGTATCGATCAAAACCTTTTGGAAGGAACTACCGGTGAATTGGCCTGTTTTTAGGGATTATCGCTGGAAATTGACATGCAACGGTACGGTAAAATATATTCGTTATGATCTTAATTGTGTAATTATTAGTCCTTAGATCAGATTCGTTTCTTTCCGGAATTTCATGTCGGCTACTCAGATCTTGGAATTTTTTTCAAGATAATTCTGGACATGTCTAAGGATCACTATTATCGGAACGATATCGGTTAGGTACGATTGAGGTTTTCCTGTCCTCGTCACAACTCTGTTATGGTACATTTTTCAAGCGGGATTATCGTTACTGAGGTTTTCAATGACGAAGAATATCGTGATTGTTGCGTAGTCGGTATATATTTGAGTATATTTGTTTGTTCTCTTTTGAATTTTTCTATTGACGGTGTTAAATTATTCTGATGTGTATTTGAATTTTGGCGTGTAATATATTATTTCATTAATTTTCGCTATTATTTGGCTCGTGTAACCGACAGTTATTGTGCATTTTTATAGATAAGCGACCTTGGTGACTTCCTGATAGGTTGTTTTGTTGTATGGTGCTAGGCTCTGAGATGATATTCACGGGTTTCTCTTGTTATTTATGGGTAGTAATTCGGGTTTTGTCTCAGGATTCATTACATTAGTTAACACGTTCTGGGGGAACTTGAACATGGATGCACATTTGGATTTTTGGGACTTTAGAACTTTTATATTTTCCTTGGACAGTTATTAATTTGGGGGTAAATTCCGCTTAGCAAACTTTTACCATTTACCTGGGATTATTATAATTCCTTATCCATTTACTGTAATAATTGGATTAATTTGAGTGTCAGTTATGATGCTTCGATTTTTTAGTTTTATTAAGGCTCTTTCAATGACTTTAGAAATTTTAGTAAAAATCTTTATATTTTAGGTATGACATTTCGAGGGTTAATTTTATTGACAGCTCTATTGCTAAAATCTTTATATTTTAATTATGACGTTTGGTTTTATTAAAAAATTCCTTAATAACGTTTAGTGAAATTCTTTATATTTTAGCATAACATTTTAGTTTTATAACCTTTAGCAAAACTCTTTACGATTGAGCGTAGTATTTTAGTTTGATAGCCTTTAGCAAAATTCTTTATAGCATTTTAGTTTGATTAATAAGTTTTTAATGACTTTTAGCACGATCCTTTAAATTTTTGTCATAGCAACGATTTTACTATTGAAAATCCATTCACCTTCCCTTATTTGATCCTAGGCACGTTTGTGTTTATATTATAGTTAATAAGTGCCCACTGGACTACTCGGTGTTTGAATTTTAGCCGTATGTGAAAAATAATTTAGGTCGAATTTATGGGAAATGAGTGCCGACAAAACAGCCAAAAGACTATTTCCTCTTCACCCTTTTCCCCTATACGGGATGATATTGACGTTTCAGCTCCTGTGTTCTCACGCTGGAGCCTTCACTGGCACGAATTATTGGCCATTATACATGCAATTACACATTTCGATTTTATGTCTGATTTTGATTACTTGTAAGATGTTTCGGCTGTGGGCCGGAAAAATTTCGACGGAAAAATTCTATTTATTTAGATAAATATATATTTTGCCACATAATACATCGTAGTTCATTAATAATCTTCATTAATAGTCTCCCCACGCCGACATCCAAGCAGAGCTCATTCGAGGTTGCAAGGATGCGACGTGGAGAGAGTTTTCGAACATTCTCTCACTCACATCAAAGTTTCTGGCTTCCACAATTAAAAGTGAGTAAAACGATTCAAAACGACTTGTTCAGATTTAAGACTGATTCTGGTTAAAAACCGATTTTTTTGTTCAGATTAACACTGATTAAAACTAATTAAAATTATGTGAAAATGAATCGGTATATATACTTATTGTACGACCCTAACCTTGTGTGTTATTTTTGATTTAGTAAAACAAAATTTGACCTTGTGATTTTTTAGTATATTCTATTCTTAATTTTATTATTTTGTAATTTTATTTGACAATTTTTCTTTTGGATTTTTTAATTGAATTGTTTCCAATTCAAATTATTTGATTTTTATTCCATTTTCATTAAATTTTGCATTTTTTGGTAAATTGTCAAATTTCGGTCAAATTGTTATGTTTTCATGTTATTTTTATGTTTATTTCGTGCGGATCTTGTTGCACTCTGTTATCATTTTAATTTATTTTTGTGTTTTATAATTTTATATTTAATTGTTTTCTTTCTAATATTTTAGCAGGGTTAGTTGATGTTTTATAGGTCCGACTTTAAATCTGCCTGGTGTATTTGCGTGTGTATTACCGATTCATTTAAACACTTTACAAGGCCGTTTGTGTTCTGGCCCAACAAATGTAAGAAAGATACAATTAAAATATAAAATAGTAAGAAACATAAAAATAAATCAAAATAATAACAAAATGCACCAAGATCAGCACGAAATTAACATAAAAATAACAGAATAACATAAAGATTTGACCGGAAAATGACAATTTATGTAAAAGAAAAAAATTAATGGATAAAATTGAATTAAAATAAAAATTTTTGGTTGGAAAAATTCAATTAAAAACTTAAGAAATAAATTGTCAAATTAAATTAGGAAAATGATAAAAATTAAAGTTAGATAACATAAATAATTTCAAGGTCAAATTTTGTTTTATCACACTAAAAATAACACGCAAGGTTAGGGTCACAAAACAGGTATATATACCAGTTCATTTTCGCTGAATATCATCACTTTTTTCCTAAAAAGCTTAGACGTTTTTTATCAGAAAAAATAGCATTGTATCACACAGCGTCCGGAACGACGTCTCGGACTACTATCAGCAAGCACTATTGAAAAAACTATCGAAGTGAGAATGAGTGGATGCTATGAATGTGTTATGGAAGCAATGTACCTATGAAATACTAATGTATCTATGAGAATAATTATATGTGTTCGAGTATATGAATTTTTTTAGTCGAAATTTTTTCCGGTCCACAGCCACACAAATCGCAAGTTAATAAAATTATACATAACTATTGAGCGGTTTAAGTGCGGTTCATCCCCCAATAGCTCGTGCCCGTGAGAGACCTCACCGTGCGTAAAGACTGGTTCGAACATCAAATTATTTTCGCTTATAGAGGCAGTGGGAAGATCGTGAATCAGTCTTTTAGTTGGCTCCTTTTCACCTATCTCCCGAAAATTTGACCTAATCTTTTAAAAACACATCGGCTAAAATTATCACATTGAGTAGTCCAGTGGACCCTCAAAAAATATAATATTAACATATATACTCCTTAAGGTCAAAACCTTTGGATAAAGGGAAGGGGGATCTCGGAAATTGATGCAACAGTCGAAAGCTTGTAATAATTGTTAAGATGGAAAATAAACTCATAATTCAGCGGAAATTATTTCGCCCTACTTAGATCGTAATATAAACTCAATAATATAAATTATAAACGACCCAACAGTGAAATTCGATTAAATTATATTTCAGAAAATTTAAACTAATTTAGCTACGTTACAAATGAATAAAATACCAACTCGTCATACAAAGATGATAAAAATTGAAGAGTATGATAATTAAGTCAACCGAAAGTTCATATCTCAAAAATCACTTTATATAAATATTTTTACGGGTAATAATTGCGTAAGGAAGCATAATATATTTGAGTCGCAAACAAATTAGATATCAATTAAATTTAGATAAATTAAACCCCAACAATCAAAAAATAATTAATTCTTGACTAAAAGACACCACTAGGAACCCTTATAATTGCGAGTTATAACTAAGCAGAGAAGTATAAGTCAAACGTAAATGAATTAAAAATGATAAAACAGGCACTCGATTAAAAGAAAAGCTGCCGACTCAAATTCATATACAAAATTCATGTAAGACAATCAAATTAATGAACCTGCCGATAGGCCGAACGAAGGTTCCTGTTCGAAAATCAATATTATTAGCAGTAATCCCGCAACGAAGATTTGTATATCCGAGTTAAAAGTTAATTAAATCAAGAATATTAATTGAATTAAGTTGGAATTAGTCCAAATCATAATAATAGACAATTAATTGAATAATAAATCAAGACTTAAATTCATTCGAAAGTTACTGGTAATAATCTTCAAAATGAAGATCAATGTTCAAGCCGAATGCAAATGTAATTCAGAATATTAATCAGATTAAAAAGAGCTCCGAAGTCCTACAAACGCATAACCAATCAATAATAAACATGACATAGGGCTTAGGCGAAAATTCATATCCAGGAAAAAAACGTTGGAAAGAGATATCGGTTGAGAGTAAACCCTAAAAAGAGATAATTACATTCAACTGAAACTAAAATCGTACCAGCCATTAAGATCCATTCCAGAAAATCATAGCTGAGTTGTAATACCGCCACTGATTACCAAAAGATGAACGATCGAATTCACCACATTTTGAGGAAAATACTGAAATAGGAAGCCAGATTGATTGCTAACCATCACTTGAAATCACAAGGCTCACGGTAGAGTTAGTTCCACGAATGATGACGGGCGAAATGATGAGTAGAATCTACAAATACAATTAAGCGGTTAAACGAAAATCATACGAGAATTACAAATGTACAAAACATAACTAAATAAAACCCAAATTTTGATAGTCAACAATAGTCCGCTTATTATAAATTCAATAATCGCAGATAACCTGACAGACGGCGGCGAATCAGTCTCTCATAGAAACACCACTTCAAGTCAAATAAACCTGATTAATGATTACGTGAATCATCCAATCAGGTATAAACAAAGTAGTTACAGAAGTGAATTATGTGAATTACACCAAGCGAAGTTGAGATAAATCACCTATAATATAAAAAGAAAATCAATAAATTTATACACCAGCTGTCACTGAGATAAATCACCTATAATATAAAAGAAAATCAATAAATTTATTGCATATAAACACACCAACTCACCTTGAGGTTGCTTGTAAAATCGTCAATGAGACAAACCCTAAACTATAGAGACACAAAAAGTGAGAGAGAAATAAAATAATGCACATTAACTCAACTCATAATAAAACATGCATGCTAACTTTTAACATGTAGCCATCCGAAGTTGAAAAAATCCCTATAATAAATAATTTTATAGACATTTTTGAGATAATTTTAAAAAGAAAAATGGTGGAAAATTTTTTAATTTAAATTTTGAGGTTTTTGCTAGGAAATTTCGAGTAAATGAGGATGTATCTTCATAAGATTTACACTTAAAACTAAAATTAATCTAATATTTCAGATATTTCTGTAGAAAAAAGCAAAACCTGAAATCCGAAAAAAAGCATAAATTTTTATTTTATTTTTGTAAGTTTTAAAAAATAATCATAAGCCAAATTATTTCGTGAACATAATCGATGATTTTTTACAAAATATTTATAAAAAATATAATTATTTAATGCACATAATAATTTTTATAAGTTCAAAAATAATTTAACTCACATTTTTTGAATAATAATATCCGAAAAAAATACATATTTTTGGAGAATAGTTATTGTTACTAATTTTCCTAAATATTATTTATAATAATATATATGAAATATTTGATAAAAGTTATATTTAAGAGCTTGAATTATGATCATATTTCCTTATGAAATCATAATTCAACTCTTAAAATTTAACTTTAAGTTATATAACTATAGAAAACAACTTAGCAGCCATTTAAAAAATTGCTGAAATCCATTCACAAAAAATAAATTCCGCTAAGTTGATTTATGTATCAACTTGAATTATAGCGGAATTTATCTCAGTGACAGCTGGTGTAGCATATAAACACACCAACTCACCTTGAGATTGCTTGTAAATTAGTCAATGAAACAAACCCTACACTATCGAAACAGAAAAAGTGACAGAGAAATAAAATTATGCACATTAACACAACTCATAATAAAACATGCATGCTAACTTTTAACATGTAGCCATCCGAAGTTGAAAAACCCCTATAATAAATAATTTTATAGACATTTTTGAGATAATTTTAAAAAAAAAATGGTGGAAAATTTTTTAATTTAAATTTTGAGGTTTTTGCTAGGAAATTTCGAGTAAATTAGGATGTATATTCATAAGATTTACACTTAAAACTAAAATTAATCTAATATTTCAGATATTTCTGTCGAAAAAAAGCAAAATCTGAAATCCGAAAAAAGCATAAATTTTTAAATTATATTGGTAAGTTTTAAATAATAATCATAAACCAAATTATTTTGTGTACATAATCGATGATTTTTTACAAAATATGTATAAAAAATATAATTATTTAATGCAAATAATAATTTTTATAACTTCAAAAATAATTTAACTAACATTTTTTGAATAATATCCGAAAAAATACATATTTTTGGAGATTAGTTATTGTTACTTAATTTCCTAAATATTATTTATAATAATATATATGAAATATTTGATCAAAGTGTTGGGCCAGAACGTAAACGGCCTTCAAAAATGTTTAAATGGATCAGAAACACACACGCAGATACAACACGCAATTTAAAATAAACCTGAAAAACACCAAGTAAACCCGATAAAATCTGAGAAATAAAAGAATTAAATATAAAATAATAAACATAAAAATAAAAATAAAATAATAACAAAATGCACCAAGATCCGCACGATACCTACACAAATACAACAAGAAAACACGACAAATTCGACGAAATTAGAAAAAATCAATTAAAGTTCATTAAAGTGGAATTTAAATCGAAAAATTGAATTAGCAATAATTCAATAAAAATTTCAAATAAAAAATTATAAAAATAAATCAAGAAATATAAAAACTAAAAAATAGAATTTGCTAGAAAAGAACAAGGTCGAATCTTGTTTTACTGCATCAAATTTCACACGTCACACAAATGGGTATATATACTGATCCATTTTCACATTTAACTTAACCATTTTTTGAAAACCATTTTTTTTTTTTGAAATTGTTAGAGCTGTTTAAAACCATATTTTCAGATCTTGAAAAAATTATTGGAAACCTTTTTTAGGTGAGAATCATTTATGTTGGAACCCTCTTTCCACATCACGACCTTGCATCTCAATGGAGCTCTGCTCGGCGCTGATGTGGGAAGAGAGGTATTTATGCTGTTTTATGCTATATTTTATGATTTGATATTTTATGGAATGGTCAAATGGGTAAATTTGTTTGTTTTATGATTAATAAATTTTACTAATATGTAATTATATGTTTTTATAAATTAACAATCTTAAATGTCGAAATTTTTCCGGCCCACAGCCGACACATCACGCAAGTTAGTAAAATCAACATAGTGCAAATGCATGTAAGAGCGTGGAAAATCGCCAATGATATGCACCCGTGAAGACTCAGCGTGCGCAACGCAGCGGTCGGAACGTCAATATTGATCCCTATAGCTGAAGCGAGAAATAAGGAAGAAGTCTCTGGCTGCTTCCTCGTTTCTCAATTCTGTAAAATCGACCTAAAATTATCTTACAAACGGCTTAAAATCACCACACCGAGTAGTCCAGTGGGCACTCAATAAATATAATATAAACACAAAGGCGCTTAAGATCTATTAAAGGGAAAGGGTACGGGGATAAATCAACTGAAATCGTTGGTATAAATAAATTCAATTGATATTTAAAAATGATTTAACTAGTAGTGGATTAGGTCAGCAAAATTAAACATAAATATCGTAAATAGTTGAGTGAATCCCTTAAATCGAATTGATCCATCAAGTTAACAGATTTTTGTTGTCATAAAAATAAATATTCTATTAATTAAAGTAGATTGTAATAAAATAACTATGGGAAATTTAAGTGATTTACAGTTCCATCGAAACTAACTCCTTGAGTAAAGTAAACGAGATAACATTGAATGTGAAGAGGGTATTATGATAACTTAAATAAAAATCACTGATATAAGTAAAACGCGTGAAATAATTTTAGGGTAATTTGGATGATTAATTTAAACTCCTGGTACAGTTTGACGGTTCAAAGAGCTTAAGCAACCTTAGGAATAATAATAGTAAACTAAACTCATTTTTAAATGAACTTGAATGCGAGAAATACCCAAAATTGTCGGTAAATCTTTAAACTAATTAGACGAAGGCCGAACCAACTCATTAGGTACAATCCACGAGAAAGTCACTGTAGTAAATAGGAATTATTAGTAATAAGTTAAAGTTGTAGTTCAATTTTGACGGACGAGTTTGCTGAGAGAACGAATCAGATAAAAAGTTATCCATAGGAATGAAGAAAATTTTATAAAATTAGGTGAAATGAAATGAATTCCATATTAAGTACAATCGATTTTAACGAATAAATCCATTTAATGTCGTAGGAAAAACTTCAGCAGGGCTTAGCGTAAGGGCACCTTTCATGGTAACAGAGTAAAATTCCTTCGAACCATCAACCCAATTCAGGAGAGATGAATGAAATAAAATTGCGATGACCCTAAAATTATTAATAATTTACGACCCAAAATCGAGCGAACCTTTAATAAAACAATTTATGAATTAACATTCAACATTAATAAATCGACTGAATTTGGATCATTAATCACTAGTAGATAAAAAAATAGACCAGCTGGTTAACGATCACATTGTCCGCAACAAGAAATGAGAGATAGAATTACCGACTAAGCGATCTGAATCACGGGAACGTACGACATTCGAAGCCCATCAATACCCCAAATAAAATGGAGAGACACAACTTTAGATTGAAATCAATGATTTATGAGATTACAAATCCGTCCTTTGATCGACCAATGTGGTTGAGGGGTAAGATAACTTCCACCCGCTAAATATATAAATAGACCCAAACGATACGAGAAGAAATCCACGGTAGGAGCGCGTGTGGCACTAAAAATCTAAAAGAAAGGTAGGGGAAACAACTAAAACGACAGCTTACCGAGCTTGACAATTAAAATCTTCAAGACAATCCAATAAGACCGAATAATGAAATTGTTGAATGAGAAATATAGACTGAATAGATTAGATCGGTCAGGTCGTGTAATCAAATTACAGTAGACGACGGAATGGGTGTGCATCCGAAACAGACACTGATGAAAAATAATTAAATTCCAAAGTGATCGGATGGCACGAAACGGATTCTGAATAATCTGCACTGTATAATTAAATAAACGAACGCATTTCGCCATGTGGAACATGCCTTAATAATTAAAGTTCACGTTAATTGCAATATAGGCTTGGTATTTTTAACTAATTATTTAAGCTATTAGCATATTGGTATGTTTTTAATGGATATTGTATTTAGTATTTATTCTGCTAACCCATTGATAACTTTAATTAACATCACCTTATCTAATAACCCATTGATAACTTGAATTAACATTACTGTATTTAATCTGTTAACCCATTGATAATTTTAATTAATATCACCTTTATTAGTTAATCTGTTAACCCATTGGTACTTTTACTTAATCTTACATTCATTATTTAATCTATTAACCCATCGGTATTTTTTAATCTATATCATATTTATTATTCAATCTAGCAGCCCAATTATTAGTATAAAGTACGCATCGAGACATATTTTTGGTAATTAAGATCAGTGCATGGTCAAGCCCATAGGAGATACGAATTTAGGTTGATCGATTCAGATACCTTGAGGGCGAAAAATGTTTTACAAATAAATGGAAACCCCCTCCGTAACTCCTAACTCCTAATGTTAACGTCAAGTCTAATATAGATCCAGCGATAAGTTCCGCCCAACATTGACAAATGGCAATAAGTGATCGAACGCCAGTTTCTACTAAACAATATGAAAGCCCAACAGCCATCCCCTAGCCATTAGAGAATCAAATATGAATCACGCGTTTTGTTTCTTTCGTTATCATAAGCCAGTAATTGATCATACTACATTACTTTCAGTCAAACATGCCTCTAGATTGGACAGACACCAGATCAACCAACACGCCATCTAGGAAGGCGTCGCCCAGGAGAACAGGGATGGTCGGGAAAATTCGTCGGCAATGGCCGTACCCCGCCATTCAGAGGGCACCTGATCTAAATAACGACCCCGAGGAACTCAATAGGCAGCAGTACCCAGCTGCTGAGATATTCGCTAACGCGCAGGACCTCCTCACCCAGTGGGAACGGGTGCAGGAGCGGGTGGACTTGCAAGTGGTCAAGGCAAGGATGTATCTTGCAAACGTGCTGGATGACATCCTTGCCGGGCGGATCGCCGTCGCCCATCCACCTCGTCCGGTTCGGGATACTAGGCGACCCTACACGGTGGAAGCCCTCAAGAAGAGTCTAGAACGGTACTGCCCGGACGATTGAACTAACAGCCAAATTCATATAGTGATCATATAATAATTACAATTAAAACTACGTGTTTTCTTCTCACATAATATAAATTGAATTCTTGATTTTGTGTGGAAAAATTTAAATATCTAGACCAATCATAAATTGACGTGTAACAACCCATTTAATTTCAGTAATGTCTTCCCTACGGATCTTGCAGACGGAACTAGATCGTGCGGGGCAGGCGAATACAGAGTTACTTAGTCAGGTCCTGCAATTAACTCGCGAGATGCAGCAGGTCAAAGCGACTTGTTTAGACCCTAAACGGACGAAGATCCTCTACCAACGGCTCACCGCAGCTCAAAAAGGCTGGGCTGAAGAACGCCAGCTAAATCGGAGTCTGCGTACGCAGGTTCGGGGACTCGAAGTCGCTCTAGCGGTATGCAGGGAAGGTGAGGCGGTCACTTACCCGCTCATCTTCGCCCCCACTCAAGTACCGCAGGCAGCTACCAAGTCAGCAGAGCAACCCAACACTACAACCAGCAGTCGCCGACCGGGACGTAAGGAACGCGCCCGACGTCGCGCAATTCAACTCCAGCACGCTCAGCAGTAACAGTTGTACCTGAATCGAATAAAATAGTTTTAAATGTAGCCGAATTATTCTTTTAATATAACCGTACACCAACGTCGCCAATTCACAGTCAATTAAGCACTAATCTTGAATAATTATGAGGGACAGAGCAAAGCGAGCATAGGTCTTCTATCGACAGCTCGTGAACCCGAGGGTTGTCCGAGCAACTACAATACTAGCCAATGGTATTCAATTTTTGCGGATAATCCACCACTTGAACACATTTCCAACGTTGCCTAGCAACGGGTGCCAAGTGGGTCAGCATCTTTTTGTATGGCGTTACTAGGGTAGCCAGGAGGACAAGCAAGATTTGAAACCCTGTAACCCACCAAAAGTTATATTTAAGAGCTTGAATTATGATCATATTTCCTTATGAAATCATAATTTAACTCTTAAAATTTAACTTTAAGTTATATAACTATATAAAAAATAACTTACTTGGAAGCCATTTAAAAAATGGCTGAAATGCATTTATTTTTTCACAAAATAAATTCCGCCAAGTTGATTTATGTATCAACTTGAATTATAGCGGAATTTATCTCAATGGGGCTCGGTGTAGACACATAAACAAATCTGAGGTCCAACCAAATAACGACTTACAGATTTTTGTACGCACCTGATAACGGAACCATCAGAAACAGCCGCCACAATCAACAATCAATATAAACAAATCACAAATAAAATTCTCGAGTGATAGCTGAGCGCTCGTAGTCACCACAACACGCCGCTCAATGTAAATACGTACCGGTACCACATAGCCGGTGTCACTTATTCAACATTCTAAATGTAACTAGTAACCGAACGTCCAAGAAAGGAGATATGGACCACCACAGAAGAAACCAAAGAGAGGAAAATCGAGATTTCAACCAGAGAGATCATGCCCAAGGTAGGTAATAGTTATTTGAATTCCTACGTTAAATAGTAAAAGTAACAACCTTATTAACCCAATCTACCCTAAATTGACATTTTACTCTATATATATTCCACTAGAGTCCAGCTCTACTCGAATAAACAGGACAGACTAATCACATACGACCTTGACAATTCCCCACCGATTCGTAGGACGATATAGACAGGCTCTAGTCGGGAATGGCCCTACCGGAATCCGAGCCAAGACGAAGACATGGAAATGCCCAGCCTCGCAATAAAAAGGGAGCCAGGACAAAATCCAGCTCGAGAGATTCGTCATGAGGCCGAGGTTATGCTGCAACAATTCGAGCATCTCGAGCGGAAATTCCGTTGGAAGGTAAACCTTCAACGCAGACGACTGGCGAGGATAAACTGCGACATCTCAAGCAGCCGCATCCCCAGCAACGATGGCTACGTTCGAGAATATTGCGTGGCATTCAATCCAGATGATCTGGCCCTCCTGAATCTTGATGCTCCTGTGCATTTGACTATACCAAAGTAGATCGTTCAACCTGATATCTTGGAAATTCTGTCAGATCGGAAAAGTGAAGAACACGCCTATTCTCGGTGTCCGCTGATACAAAAATCTACCAAACAGAAATACGGAAACGAATTCACGAAATAGATGTATGTATAAATGTATGCCTGTAATAGTTAAAATAAATGTTTTGTTCAAATCGAAAAACTATAAATGCCAATTAAAAAGGTAACTAATGTCGTAAGTTAATTGTTCAAGTAAACAAAAGAAATCCAAGAATACAATGAGTTAATAATTAGTGAACGCAGAAATACAATTAAGTAAAATTTAGAATGACCCATTATTAATTAAAGTGATTACTAATCGCATCAGTTAAGAAGAATTACACGAGTTTTTCGAGGCGGTATTGCCACTATATTATGAAATTATAATTATTACGATTCGCTAATGATATTTGTAAATTCAGCCATGGACGCAATTCAATCAATCAGGCAAGAATTAAAGAAATTACGACGAGAAAATGTAGAACTCCACAAACAATGCGTTCAGCTAAACCGTGAACTCCAGCGAGTCAAGGCCACCTGGATTGAACCCTCCCGGGTGAAAAAAATTTATCAACGTCTCACCGCGGCCCAGCGAGGGTAGAAGGAAGAAAAGGTCCTGAACCAGTCCCAGAAAGTTCAAATTAAAGGGTTGGAAGTCGCGTTGTCGGCAAGTTAAGAGTCTTTGCTCCGGCACGAATTGCTTATCAAGACCAATGTTGTTCCAAGAAACCAAAAGGAAAGCCAAAAACTCATACCAGGCCAGGTTGAGCCGAAAGGGAGCGTAGGCGGCTCAAGCAAATAAAAGACAACTAATAATAACTGTGAATAATAATGTAATAAATGTGTTGAATTAAATTTGGTTATCATTTTGTCACTAGCAATTTTTTGTAATAATATAATAAACGTTTGTATTTTGATTCGGTTATCGTTCATTTGTCGAGATGTTTTCATGGTAAAGTAGAAATAACGGAATAATTAAAGATGCAAAAGTAGTGGGGACCTGAAAGAGCAAGTCGAGCATACACTTTCTAACGGTAGCTCGCTGAACCAGCTATAGGCGGGTCTTAGCAGTTTTAGCAATAAAGCTCACCTTTGACGGTCACAGAACCATTGGTTACATTACCAACGTTGCCTAGCAATAGGTTACCAGTGGCAGATAAGGAAAGCATTGTATGTAAGGAGTCAAGGTTAAAAACCACTAAACCCACTAAAAAGAATTTTTGTCCGACAGACATGCTGAGAACCTGATGGATAGATAGATATACGGTTTTGATGGCCATTTTCAAAGGATTCAAACAGATGATCGCACAAGATATATAACCATTGGATACCCGTCAAAAATGACGTTAAAAATGTATTCTAATGAGTGGTTTCTAGTAAAAGGTGAGCGATATTATCATGACTATTAATACCTTTGAAAACCTTTTGGTTCTCGAGCTACCACAGAAGGTATTCATGCTCATTTAAATTAAGGGTCCCTCTATTGTCATTTTAATTGAAATATTATCGATAATTGGGATATTTAACCATTTTAATTTATTTTAATGTTTACTTTTTATAAAATAATTTTGGTTCATTTCAAAAACGATCATCGATTCGAACAAAAGCCAATTATTTATTAAAATTCAAAATCAAAACCACGTCAATTACATTCTAGTCTAAGATGTTTGGCATGTGCCTCTTCAGTTACCGCATCAATCGAGCTGATTTCAGTCTTCACTGCTTTTCCCTCTCGGCTTTGCTGGGACGGGGTTTATTGTGTTTGGGTTTTGAGACGGGTACTGCACCAAAAAATCTCGAAATGATTTGATCTGAGTCTGATGCATTGAATATATTGGTACTTACCCCGTACTTGGATGATGTCTGATCTCATTTCAGATGGTTTCTTTCAGTATCAACTTCTGATTTTCTTTTTTAACCTTTTCTATTTTCAATAAATAATTAAATAAATTTGGCAACGATTTAATTAAAAGATAACGCCAATAAAAAACCTTTCGTAAGATATATTTCGATAGCACAGCTATCATCTTCAGGTACTCAAAACCAACTAAAAATATTATGAATTAACATTTAATTTAAACAAATTATTTTTTATTAATTTAATTTTTTAATAAATAAATATTTTTAAAAATATATTTTAAATTAATTTTAAATTTTAAATTTTTTTTAAATCAGACATTCCTATATCACTTTTACAGCCTCTATTGTGTTCACTAATATTGGTCAAACCCTTGTACTCGAGTTCTAGAGCATTGTCGATTGAAGGGTTTGACCAATATTAGTGAACACAATAGAGGCTGTAAAAGTGATATCGGAATGTCTGATTTTAGAATTTTGTTGAGAAGTTATAATAGTTATTGGGAACGAGTGATATGTGAAGCATTGCTGATAAGGTCATTGGATCCAAAGATTAATGTGCAGAGTGCTGTGACTACGAATGTTTTGAATGTTTTTAAATAGTTTACGTATGTTAAATCATGTTTGTTTTTTTTAATATTATTAAAATAATTGAAAATTTTAAATTACATTAATTTTTAAAAATTAGAATATAAGTAAAAAAATTTTAAATTTAAAATTAATTTAAAATATATTTTCTATTTTCATCTCTTAAATTTCCATCGATTGTGTTGTGCGAGCCTCTTGGCTTGTTTTGACAGCGTCCACGTTTCTGCCATACTGCGGCATCAATGGATTATTGACTCTGCTTGCTGGCTTTGCTCCAAAGCCTTGTCGTGGTCATAGACCACATCCCTTCGAAACTTCTCAACATCCAGAGTTTTAGCTTGATTTTGTTGCACTAAAATATTTAAGTATGATTTTAAATCAAATTAACAATCGGTTTTGGAATGTTATATAATAATAAATTTTACTGAACGTACTAGATGCAAACGTATAGACTATTATAAAAATATAATGGATCTGAAAGTATTAATATGATTAACTTTAAACTTCGTCAATTTTAGTGGGTTTTCGTTTATTTTATTAGTTTTGTGAATATATCAGTCGAATAACATATGCAAAAAGTCCTCGTAATGCCATTTTAATCAAAACTTTCATCAAAAATATGAATTTCGCAAACCTTAGCCTTCAAGCCCCAAATTCAAAGTTTCAATTTTATGGATTAAAACAAGAAATTTTGCTCTAGTTTTAGAACGGATTTTCATAATCGTGCACACTAACTCATGGTGAACAATTTTTATAATTTTATTCTTCTAATTTTATTGATTTTACCTTTAGATTTAATCAACAGTTTTTGGGATTTTCCTATTTGGTTCTTTTATCACTGGGTTTTTCAAGACGAGAAACCCATCGTTCTTGTCTAGTAGGCAATTCACAGGTTATGAAATTTTTTAACCCTTTAATAATTTTATTCTAAACCTCTAGATTTTCAATTCAAAATTTTAGACAAACCAATGATTTTCAACAATGATTCTAATTTTCAATCAACAACAATTATATCAGTCAAAATTAATTCTGCAGATCATGTTGAATCGGTTGGAATCTCCCGATATGATAATCGTACGGCTCTTTGCTCCTGACGGGGTCCATCTCGAAATAAAATATTTGATTAAGACTGTAATTATTTACAAAAATAAAAAAATTTCTAAATCGACATTCTCGAAGGATCTGTTATAATTTTTATTAGATTTTCTTTGGATATTTCCTTGAGATTTTAAATAAATTTTCTGGAATTCCTATTATCTCTGTGGTGTCTTTAACTATTATGTTTTTTTAAAAATGTTAAATAATAAAATAGTAAAATTATGATTTCATTTCTAACAAAATAAAAGTTGGTATTAAAAAGGATTAGTAGCAATAATAATTGCATTTATCTTCCTCTCACGAAATTCATGTTTATTATTTTGATTTAAATTAGCTGCGCATCATGGTTTAGAGTGGGCCTTGATAGCGCCCGAGGCTAATTTCTCTTGGGGAGATTAATAAAGAAAAGAAAATTTAAGAAAAATAATAAAGAATTTCATGAACAAAATTTTAGCATTCACGAGATGGTACTTAAAATTATCATGTCTAGAAATGTTTCAAAAATTATTCTTTCAAATATAAAACGATTTTTTAATTAAACGTTGTTTTTTATTCTTAACATATGCACTCATATTCAAAATGTATACCTGGGATAGAGCTTTCATTTATCTTTTTTTTCGTTGGCTTGTTGGATAAGTTTTTGAATTATTCTGAAAAAAAATTGTCACTACAATGATTTTCTTTGTATATCAATATTTTGATTCACTATTTCTTCTTTGTGACTTTTACTAGTCCTTTTATTCTTCAAATTTATATTATAGTTAGTCCTTTCCCATGACCAGCCGCTCTCCACTGAGGATATGGCGTTGAGATTCTTGAACTAGAGATCTGACACGGCGTACTGCCATTCGCTACGGGTGACTCTCCTCCGAATTACTAGCTCGATACTAGTTTTGTGAAATTCATTTTATTCTCTTGCATGCATGTTTTTTAATATTCAAAAATTTATGATTATCAGTAATAGTTAATAATGATAACAATAATTAAAATTATGAATAACAAAATTTTCATGTTTTGAATAGGAATAATTGAAGTATGATCTTGGAAATTCTCTGGTAGATTAATACCATGGAAACGAAGCTTTCACGGGACTTAATCGATGGAAGGGAATTTTTCCAGCTTAATTTATTAGATATTTATTTTATGGAAAAATTAAACTTCATAAAAAATCTACAAAAAAATCAAAACTCTGTAAAAATCACGAAAACTTCTAATTTTAGCATTCCTGTTTATATTAGACATCGTTCATCATAGGTTCTATATAGTTTATCTAAACTAAGTGAAGTTTCATGTTATAGCAAAAAATGAAATCGATTATTTATTTAATATTTGAATTTTGTAGCTGGACGATGCATATTCAAATTAAATTAGAATAATAAAATGGTATAACTAAGACCCAAATTTACTGATTGTGATCCTAAAAATGAACTAATTAGCTAAATGAAAAAAGCACGATCATGAAAATAGTTTAATAAAACGACCTAATTAGCACATCAATAATAACAATAATAAAATAAAATAAGACCAAACATAGACCTCCTTTACTTCTAAGGTTCTCCAAGTTCCGATGACAATTTTTTTGAAAAATAGTGCTAAATTTACTCAATCTGGCATCGACTTTTATAAGGGGTGTTACATGCATATTTTTTGATGCGATAAAACAAAACGCCTACATGTTTATACCATATTTCATCACTTTCCCCTGGTTAAAAGATTTCCATGATTTTTTTTGTTAAAGTTTTTAATTACATTTTAAGCTTAATTCTCATATTTATTTTCTAGAATATAAGCGTTTTCTATGAATTTTTAACCAATTTGATGAAATAGGTTAATTTTACTAAAATTTAATGTTTTTTGATTCTTTTTAAATGTATTTTTAATTTTTTTATATATTTTTTGTATTTTTCTACTTTTTGTATGATTTAATGCTAATTAGTTTTGATGATTTTTTGTCCATTTGCATTTTGCGCACCCTGATTTTATCGGATGTCGTGCCAGATAAACAACAATTCAAAAATATTTGTTTTTGGCCAACAAAAGCGATACACGAATAACTACTTTTGCAAAATCATAAATAATTTTACGCAAATTTCACCTTAGTAAGAGCAAAAACTAAGTATATTTCTAAGTAAACTTTAATTATTACTTGTTAATTATAATTATATCTATTTTTAAATGATTTAGCATTTAACTTATTTATTTATATGATTCACCTTCATAAAAGCTGTAATTGAACTCTAATGGAAAACGTTGTTCTGCTTGATCTGTGTTAGAACACCACAATGTGAAATTATTTATAAATTTAAGTGACCATTAGTTTATTGAATTTTAATATCGAATTATTGCCAAATGTAATGTTATTTAATTATCAAAAAATATCTAAGGGTAATTTTTCTTTTGTTTTATAGATTCGATAGATATTTTTTTAAAATTATTTATTTAAACCACAGTATTTATTAATAATTATTGTGAAATTTCAAATGTTTTTCATTTTCAACTCTAATATTTGATTTACTTGCAATTTTAAATTATCTATTTTTTCTTTTTTATAAATCAATTGAGATAGTATTAAAATGCTCTTTTACTTTTAGCCTTCGTTTAAATTTAAAAGGAAAATGAAAATGACATCACAAGATGTCTTAGTGATGAGTGTGGATACGATATCTGAACGACGGAAATATCCAGAAACTCATCCGGCTGTTGAAGCACCTCTCTGTGATAATTGTGCTGAATATGGTCTGTGTTTTTTCGATTTGGACTGCGAAGGTTGTATGAAGGTTTTATTGAGTAATAGGGTAACAATAGGTCAATTGTTCGCTGTTTTACGGCAATGGACAAAGGCTGTGCAGATTCAGCTGGAAACAATAATAGAGCAAGTATAATAAATGATTAATAAATCGTTCTATGTTGCTTGAAGATGTTCAAATTAGGTGCTAATGTTAATGATAGAGATGGCTTAACTGACATGACAATGTTACATTATGCTGCTAAATCAGGAGCTCAAGGAGAAGAGGAATTAGCAGTGAGGTGCATACTTATTATATTTTTTATTGTAGAACAATGATTTCATTTTAGTCAAAATTTAAAAGATTATTTTAAAGAAACTTATTAATTGCATTTATATATTTGATGTTAAACTTCCATATAAGTTTCATTACTTTTAATTATTTTCTAGGTAATTATTAAATATATATTATTGAAATAAATATGAAGCTTTCAAATTTTAAATATAGTTCGAGATGAGTTGTAAAACTTTGTTTATAATTTATATTGCTTTTACAATTATTGAATCAAAAAAGTCCTTGTCAAATTGGTAGAGCATCTCATTAAATTTTTGTACTAATATTTATAAATGTTATGTATGAATTCGATATACATATTGACAATATAATTTACACGTTAAAGACCGCATGCCCACTGGTGGGTCACTCCGCAACTAAATTACCGGCCAGCGTGCTCACGGGTGGGCACACGACATGCTTTACTTGGGGACCATGTGACCACCCGTGGGCCTTTTAATTGAAATAAATCTAGGGGTTAAATAATGTCTACCTCAATTTATTGTACATGAAAAAATATTTAAAAAATAATATACGTAATTAACAATAAAATAAATGCCGGTCCATATGTGAGAAATACGATTTGCAATGCGGTATTTAACGTGTTAAGCTAGTAAAGAGTTAACAATATAGAATATACAGTTTATATATATATCGCTTTACCACAGAAGAGCAGAATGTCTGTAAGACCGTTTCAAGTGAAAATGCGTGTCGTGAAATCGTGCCACAATATACCCGCATACAATGTGTTAATTGATGATTCTCTATCTAGATGTCTCTGTCTCACAATCCTCCATTTGCGGCTTTCTTTCATGATATCGTTGCATTATTAATAACCCTACGATACGATTTCCTTAATATAATCCTTTTTCCAATCATGTTGTTGTGATAGTGGCATTTCGAATTATTTTTTCTTTATCCAACTCGGTTTTTCCTTAATTAATGATGTTTAGTTTTTATTCATCCAATTGCTTTTCAACCCTTTCTAAGTGTATTTTGATAAATTCATTATCACCATAAGGGCCTATGACAAGAAGGGGCACTGGGGCAATTTGGCCACATGTCTCACTTGATAAAGGGCGTTGGAATTACGGAGTTATTTATTGAAATGCAGAATTACGGAATTAAAATGTTATAATGCTTTAAGCCTTTGAAAGATATTTTCTTAACTAAATCCGGTTTATTAAATTTAAAAATAAAATAGAAATATATCACAAAATTTATTATTTTTATTGAAAAAAACCCTTGAAAATTAGTTGTGGCCCTGAGCCTCAAAATTCTGTCCTAGGCCCTGATCAAAATGATCTTTGTTATTGTCTAACCCATTTTTAAAATTCAAATTTGATAATTAGTTGATTTTCTGCAATTTCGCATTTTTACGACACTCAATTCCATTATAAAATAACCCTGACAAGTGTTAATAGAAGTCGTGTTGAGAAATATATCCTACATATATATTTTGATAATAATAAAAATGTTGTTCAGCTACTTTTTAGCCTTTCCGAGTATTTAATAAAATAAATCGTGTTTAAAATATTGGGTTTTCATGGAATAGAGTAAGTATTTTATTTTGAATTTCACATAAATTATTAATTCTTTTGACGTTTACTTGTTAAAATTTCAAGAGGGAAAAAGTTATTGAACATACCGAAATTAATTATCAGAATATTATAAGGTTGGAATCATCAATCACATGGATTTATTGGTATTGTCAACGAAATTCCTGTCAATCATTTTCATTTTATTTATATTATTTATGAAAAAATAAACAATTACTACACATTCAAATAAAAATTTATGAAAGTCCTTAAAATGGTTAAAACTATGTAATAATGTATTTAATGGAAAATAATTATGAAATTGTATATTTACAAGCTACATTTTGCGTTTGCAATAGAAAAAAGCGGTATTCTACTTTTAATTATCATTAAAAGAAAGATTCATTTTATTTTAACCAATTAAATCTTTCTGGTCCTAAATGGAATTAAATGAGATTTATGAATCAAAGTTAGGCAGTAATTTCGCAAAACTTGATCGACATGATTAATCTACTAAGAATATAGTAAATCATTTGCTGTACTTTTAAAACTAAGATAAAATATATTACAATCGAAGTTTCACTAAACGTTATATCGCTTTCTTTGTTGTCCAACACAAAGCTTCTAATTCTTGTTGGATGTACGGAAAACTTAGTTACTAGCTAGCTCCTACTCATGATCGATATCCATCTTACCTGTAATTCTAGGGTTGTCTTTTCCACGTACACCGCACGATTTGAATGTACTGCTACGTACCCATGACCGAAATCATGTTGGTGCTGTACGCAACAGCCGAATGCCATTCGAGCAGGTGAGCGCTATTTCTAGTGCTACTCCTCGAACGACCTTCGTTTTCCCCGGTTCTTGGCTGCCGTTAGAAGGACTTACGCTCTCTATCTAGAAGTCACATGTACCTGGAATCCCTGGAACCTGTTAGTATATTACTCTTGGAATTGTGAGAACCCGAACATAATCATCTCCTTTTGATCAACTATTAATTTGACACTATCATTTTAATACCAATAATCCAATTATTTGCTAGTAATCCTAGAAGAGAGTCTTTATTATAAACATTTTATTTCAATACATATACATATATTCCAAGTACATACATATAAAAGATAAGAACCGTTCCGGGGTCGCTGGTGGGAGTACGACTCGTCGGAACATGCCCACTCAGAATGGAAATTTCTTCCACATTGAGGCCTAATCTTTCTAAGGCCTGATCGACTGTTGGAGCTTTCGTTATGTCTTCTACCAAGTCAATATAGACGGATGGCGGTGGGGGGAATCACTGCATTGGGCATAGATTATATCCGGGTCAAACTCAGGAAACTCAAACTCCTGATAGGCAGGAGGGCGACCGCTGATTCCACTGATTGTTCCTACTGTTTCGATGGCCCTGAGTAGGCTGGCCTCTGTCCGACGCCGTTCGCGGCGCCGGCGATTTCGATTCGGCCGCCGTCGAGATACCCCGGGCAGCGAATCTACTGCTATGCTCTGAGAAAGTTCGTTTAGAAGAGACGGAGTTGGGTTTGATGAAAGATGCTGGGCCGGTATGATATTTAGGTTTTGGGCCAAGCTGCATCCCGGTATGCGGGCTCTTAGCTCGGCCTCCGTAAATATTTGCCTGAGAGCGGTGCTCTGCTAAGCGATGAGGATTCGCTGGCTGTGTGATTCAATTATCAACTCGTCTCTAGCTCGAGACAAGTGAGCGATTTTTTGAAACAACTTCTTCGTAGATTCCATGTCCCCTTTAACTTTTGATATTTGGTTTGTAGGACGGCGTGGTCCTTTCCCAATTGTTCCAGCCTCTGACGGATTGCGATGATTGAGGGAGATAGTCGTGGAATTCTGGGCAGCTCTGTCATATTGGTTATTCGGTGATGATCTATGTGCAAATGAAGACAGTATTAGTTTATCCAAAAATCAAGTCGATACCCCAGTGAGGCGATCGTAAGTTAAGTCGTAAACGGGACGACAGTGGGGTAGAGTCAATGTCAGTAACAGTAGGGGCCTTCTGAATTATTCCATCACGATGCTAGCAATCAGGGGAGGGGTGAATTGGCACTGATGAAATATATGAGTCGGGTGGATTGGGGACAATGTTAGGGGTTGTTGTAGTAGTTGAATCAATCGAGAATTAAATAGGACCAGTGTAATTACGTTGAAGCTTATCGATTAAGCATGTTCCCTATTAGTAGGCAATCGAAACGGTGATAATAAAGTTAGTAAGGTCACCCTCATATTCGTAATGGTGCGTATGGAAGTTCTAATGGCCTTAGTATTATTAATAATTACAATCGTAATGGGGCAATAGTAATACTGTGAGCGGTAATCACACTAACACTAAGGTTGAAAATAACGATAGTAGGGACATTAGTTATCATGATAATACCTGTAATGATGATAATAAGGATATTAATAGTGGTAATGTTAATAATAATCATAAAATAGCAGTAATGACAAGAACAATAATAATAATAATAATGATAATGATAATGATAATGATAATGATAATAATGATAATAATAGTATTAATACTGATATGAATAATAAACACAAGGATAGTAATAATCATAATAATCATAAGAGAAATAATAATGGTGACAAATATTAATAACGATAAATATACTCCCAGTAATAATAATAAGCATGTTAGTTACCATAGTAATAATAATGACAGTAGATGATCACAACATAACCATTGGTTGGTGGCAGCAATATTAGCAATTAAACTCCTAGGAACGATATCCATTAATCGCGAAATTTGGAAAATTACTCTATCTCAAAAAAAATTCTGACTACGGGGATGACTTTGACAGACCGGCAAATTTGAGGTCAATGACACTTCTGTGATTGGGCTTTGCATATTTGGCTATCGAGGGGAGAAAAAAAAATCAGAACCGTCGGCATAGTAACTCGGGATGAAATGATGTGAATTTTTCCCGTCTCCCTATTGATGGTGATGAATTTATGGGATTCTATTATCAGGAATATTTTACGAAAATCGATAGTGACGGACAATTATTTGGGTGATACTTTCGGGTCGTCTATGTTTATTTTCCGAATAAATTAAACATGGAGAAATCCGGACATTCAGTTCCTATCAGAGGATCTACCAATTGTTTGTAATTATCGTCTTAATCGTAGAATATTGGAAATTTGTTAGTATTCGTCCTCAATCTCGATTCGAGCCAGAAAACATGGTTTTGGAAGTACTGATTTAATTTTTCGATTCTGTAATTTGTGATAATTATTACTGTTGCAATGCTATTGGGATTTCATCATGTGGTGTTTAAATGTGCTGGAAATTACAATTGATTGTGGTAATTCAATTTTATTGTTTAAAACTTGGTACTCGTTGTGGTAAAGGTGTCTGACACTTTCCTGGGGCTTTTATTTTCCTTTTATTTTATTGAAAATTTCCATTCCCGTCATTGCCTATCACTTCTACCCGGTTAACTCGTTTTCGAGGTTTTCAGAAAATAGTCCTAAAAGGATCGCTGCATGATCTTTCCTATTTCCCTTAACTGATAGCGCCCTTCCCTTTAGTTTAAGACTTTCTGCTCGCCTCGACCGACGTTTCCATCAGCCGTTGCGAGTCGTTTAACGATGCCCTGTGGGGAGGGTCCTGTACAATTTTGCCAGGCTCCGTCGCGGACAGACCGAGATTCCGAAACAGGCGCGACCCACAATCACAACTAGGGAACTCAATCCACCAGCTGGACCGGGATCTGCCTGATCGAGAACTATTAAGATACATAACGCATAAATATGATTTTATTAGGGACCTCGCATATATAATTGATATGAATGTAAAATCATTGAAAACATAAATATAAGCATTATGAACATCAAGAATATTATTATTATCATATAAAATTACATTAACTTAAAAATAAAAACAAAATACAAGAGAACTTTCTTACTCAGAGAATTTGATTCTTGAAAAATAATTTGTTGAATTTTTAGTTGTAATAAAGAGAGATATTTAATGAAATTGGTCACTGCTTATATACTATTTTTGTGTCTGTGTGCGACCAATGGGCGATTTTTCGCCATTTTTAGGGCTTTTTAATTATTTTATTAATTTCAAATTATTTTTATTATTTTAATATTTTTTCATATTTTTTGATATCTTAATATTTTATTGTTGGATTTTATTTTCATTATTATTTTCTTATAATGTTATTTTTTTAGCCCCAATATTTTGTTTTCTGGTCGCCTCTTCTGCCTGTGTTTTTTCTAAACCTTATTTTGCAAGGTTTTGGCAGTTTATTTCTTTTCTCGTATGTATCTGTCTGCTGCTGTAGTCTTTTTACGATTTTTAATTAATTATTTGTTTTTATTTAATTTTGTTATATTTTGTTTTTGGTCTCTTCTTGCGGTGCATGGTATGTGCAGTGACCATTTCTTTATTCTTATTTTTGTTTTAATCTATTCATACTTTTGTTTTAATTTTGGCTCTAAGCCCAACATTCTCAAAGACGTTGATATTGGAGAACTGTGGTCTGGATAAGTGCAATCAGTGTGTTTCTTAAAATAGGTTTCGGCAATTTGAGATATATTAATATCAAAGCATGTTACTCAAATTTCACATCAAATTCGGAGGCAAAATATCTTGACAAATGAAAGTACAACTTTTAAATCCTGTAATTTATCTTTGACAAATAAACGCAAGAAAAATTAACACTACTTGAGACCATAACAAAGATGTGAATATGATGACTTTACAGAGTCTTGTAACAAGAATGTCCTTCAATAAATCAAGAATTTTAACACCGAGAGCCATGTCGAAGTTTGAACTTAAAGAATCAGTCACATTGTAAATAAAATCCATTTTTCTGAATTATTGGTAATAATTGAATGGCACTTAGTTAAAAACGTAGCACTTTCAAAACAAATTAAAGAGTTGATTTTGAAGGAATATAAATTCTTGCGATAAATCAATAAATAGAAGCACCGGATCTATCATAAAAATCCGTTAGAAATGTAAACTCAGAAAATAACTCAAGTAGAATTTCATTCTTAAATCTCATTCTTAAATTTCATTCTTTATCAGATAAATCCAATTTTAAGCGATTTTCAGAATTATTCATATTATTCTATCGAAACTAAATAACTAAAACATTCAAATTTTATTTTTTACAAAATCGTAATATACAAACAAAAATCCAATTTCTTCAAATCAAAATTATTTACTCAACTGCAAAGTCAACATTAGCAATTATCAAAACTAATATTCAATACAATAAAATAATAAAAATAAACTAAACAAGCTAAATACAAAGTTCGATTCATAAGGAGAATGATTCTTTTCATTCCACAATACTAAATGCAACGCGTCAACATTTTTCTAAAGTAGAATTTATTAATTACCGGTTCAGATTTAGCATTTATTACTCATTGTTAGCTCTTGTCAGTAATTTTCAAAAATATCTATTTTTCATAACATGTTATAATATTTATCCCAATCCGGCAATGAAATGAACTTTTTGTATCCGGTTGATTTAAGTTAAATTGTTATTTATGTTTATTAACATTTTGTAAGGTATCTGGAATTGGAATGTTATTCGTCTTTTTTTATGAGTTAGTCAAGAAATTGATTTAATTTTTAAATTAGGTTGTGATTGGTTTCTTTTGTTATCATAAATGATATAATTGCATGATCTGTATATAATGCCAACTTTCTTTCATAAGAATGTTAATAATAACTAGTAAACTAAGCCTGTTTGTGACGGCGGGATAAGACTCATAAAATTATAAATATAGATTTTGCATGGTTATGTGAGGTTTTACCAAAATTATTAGATTAAATCATACTTCCTGTTGGGTTATAAGCCATAATTTAAACAAAAATGAAAAAATTGTGTAAATTAAAACAAAATAATTAATGAGGTTTGAAAATTATCAATATGGCTGCTGTAACATAAGCACGTACCGCAAGCAGTAATCAAAAATAAAATAAAACATTAAATAAAACAAAATAAAAACATAACAAAATTAAATAAAACAAATATTAATTAAAATCATTGAAAAGTCTACAGATGCAGAAAGAAACACAAAACCAAAATATAAAACCGCCAAAACCTTGCAAAAGAAGGTTTAGAAAATACATAGGCGGAAGCGGCGACCAAAAATTTAAATATCAGAGGGTAAAAAGAGAAACAATCAAAAAGAATAGTTAAACGATAAAAAATAAAAATTTACGAAATATTGAGAAAATAATATCAAAAAATAGAGAAAAATAAGGAGAAAAATAAAATATTTAAAATAAAATTAAAGCAATAAAACCCCCCGAAAAATAGCCAAAAAAGGCTCAAAATACTCTGATTGGTCGCACCTAGGCATGAAACGCTATATATACAGCAGTCATTTTCATAATTTAGAGAAAATTTTGTAGACACAAAATTTTTAGACTTCACTGTTTATGCCGATGTATGACAATTTTTCAAATTTGGATGCTTGACTGACAAACTTGTAGAAATATATTTTTCTAAGTTAATGTTTTGTTTAATTTAACTTATTCTGGATGGCCGCAATGTCTTTTGGCATTGCTCGGCAGGTTCCCCCTAACTTATTTATATTCATTTTATATACATGTTAATTGTGGAGAATGGCAGGGCAACATTCAATTCCGGCCGTTAAATTGGCAGGACGTTGACGTGTTGCTTTGTCACAATCCACCCTTCGGTGTCTGCTTAGTCTGGTCAGGCCTTGTTGCACTGATCACGGGTAGGACACCGTCGTAATTCACCCTGGCGGCCATTTTCAATGTTGGTCGGAGCGGTAAGAGGGTAAACTGCGGGAAGATCGCCATAATTAAGGGGATAACATTTATGTAAATGTTTAAGTAGGAAAATTGAATTTTTAATTTAATTCCTGCCGATTATTATATTGTCAAGGGTACTACTAGTGATAGAAATTTAGGTCAACGAAAGTACAAAGTAGGGTTAAATCACATACATTGTTTGATAATCATCGTGGTGGAAAATTAAAATAAAATGATACATTTTGGCATCGATCTGTGAGATGATAATATAAAGATTTACGAATGGTGGTAACTGTGGCGACCATAGGAAAGCAAATATGAGTTGTTGGACTAAAATAATGACCTTATAATAATGCATTCATTTCAATTTACCATAGGTTAACGTTTGTATGAAACAAGGAATTTTCCATAAACTAAGGCGGAACGCTGCCAAATTTTTTGAAAAATATTTTAATAAATAACAAGTAATGATGACAAATTGATATAGGAATTGTAGAAATAGATGAGTATGGACAAGCGTGTAGATAGAAAGAGACGTAAGACCTTCCATCGGCAGTCAGGAACCCGAAAGTGAAAATATCATGAGGAGTAGTTATAGAAATGGAGCTCACCTACTCATGAATTTTCAGCTGCTATATACAGTACCAACATGAGCTTGCTCATGGGTATATAGTGGTAGGATTAAAATTGTGTGGCGTCTGGGTGAGACAGCATAGACCCTAGGAAAAGAAGGCATTTTGATAGAGGGAAATAAGTTTGAATAAGCTTTGCACAGATTTAAACAAATTAATTACACCCAGTTCACCAGCATTCCTCTGTTCCGAAATAATGTTTACATTTGAAATAAATTTTTCCGATTATCAATGTTTTTGGTCAACTTTAAACTTTATTAATTTATATAGATAGATAATGATCTAGTATGGATGGATTGACAAAAATTTCCATGATTATAGGTTTTTTTTATGGTTAAATTTTAAATACTCCTAAAATACATATAAAAAATGAATACAGAAAATTTACATTCAACTTATCACTTATCTAATGAAGAAAGAAGTTTAATTTTTCAAGATTTTTTAATGAATATGTCCAGCAGAAATCCTCCCAAGCTCAAGCATGGAACCATAAATGACATTTCCGCCAAGTACAACGTTCAGCATCAACATTCTCCGATGACCATTTATGAATTGATTAGCTGTGTGAGTAATGCTTTTGATGAGCTACACTCAGATAAACTGGATAATCTATTTTTAACACTCCAGCAGTGCATGAAGGATACGAAAGCAAAGCTCCGCAACAATGATACTCTACCAGTATCCCTAACTTGTAAACCAGAAGTAATTCTTACGGCTCGCCAAAATATTGATAAACAGACCCTATAAAATTGAATCCTTCCTCCTTGTCACGAATAAAATGTTTTATCTAATAAATATTAACATTTTTTACAATAATTATTATGACTGTTTGTTAGTAATGCTATAAATTTTTTTAAATGTAAACATTATTTAGGAACAAAAAATCAGGGTAATATGTAAACATTATTTCGGAACAGAGGGAGTATTAAATATCATTTCAACTATTAATTTACAAAATACACTTGACAATTATATGTGACTTGCAAATTAATATTTTTACATTTCACTGCAATTAATATGGTAAATAATAATCCCTCTGTTCATCTGTCTGTGTCACAGCACAAAACTTCACTAATTTAACTAACTTTATATAATACTCAAATTTTGGTAAAAAATTATTTTTGAAATATTATCAAGTGTTGATTTACCCAAGTCATTTTTTTCAAATTTTATTTCTATAAATGAAAAACTATTTATTATTAGATTTCCTAACAATTACTAAATTTTCATATCTATCAATGGATGTCAACATCTGGAGTTTATTTTGAATTTATTAATTCAAAGGTTCAATTTATACTATTTATCGTAAAATTTTATGTTTTGAAGGTTTTAAATTCATATTGAATTATTGAAATACTGTAATATGGAAAAGGATTATACATAAATGTGAAATCAATCAAAGCAATTTTCCATTCATCATTCAAGTAAATTGGATTTTGAAATACTGCATTCAGGTGACTTGATTCATTATTCAGGAAAACAAGAAGTCAACTGTAAAATCATATAAAACTGGTCTTCTTTTATGTCTTTCAGATATCCAAGTTGAAATTTCATAACCATGCCATTTAACATATTATTGTTTGTATTTTACACCAGGTTTTAAATATCTTTTGAATTCTGAAATTAAAAGATGGGATGATTTGAAGTTCTGTTGATCAATGCAGGAAAAATAATTCGATGTTTCCGGTGTATTCAATCGATTTCATGACCATACTTAGAGGATTGATGGTTTATTTCCCAAGATTGAGAAAATTATAGTGGATAATTCCGTCAGTAGCCCACAAAATAATCACTATTATCTTTTGACGGAACTTCGGTTTAAGAAAGTGAATCTTTTCCAACCATTGATAAAAATACTTTCTATTTTCTTAAAAAATTCATGTTTCATCACACCTTATTCTACAATCGACAAATTGGTTCTTAAAATCGTTTTCAAATTTCATTCGATCAAAAATTCATGAAATTCAAAATTTTTGGCACATTTTTTTCAGTGAAATTTTATAAAGACTTTCAATAGAACTTTTTCAAAAAATTTTAAAGATGAAATTTTAAATTGAATTTTAAGATTACATTTTAAAGAATAATTTTTCAATAGATTTTTTTCAATATAAATTTTAGTATAATATTTAATGTAATTTTTCAATGTATACATGTAATCGAATTTCGTTATAAGAGATTGTCACAAATAATATTGTAGCCCGCTAGCACTTAAGGTTGTGCAATAATAGTTATTCCGCTAGAGCAGTAACCTCTACCACTCCCTGTTGATGTAATTGTTGGATGACGGGTCGACAAATTGAGTATAACAAATATAGTCAACATTTATACCGAACAAAGTGAGTAAATCAATCTAAAGAAACCCCAATCCAAATCCTAATAAATTTTTATTGATGAATAACAATATCTATTGAACTATATTTTACTTTTAATATTTACTGTGGACTATATTTTATTTCTTGTGTGATATTTTATTAAATCATTATTATTTTATCTTCCTTGTAATATAATGTATTTTTACATTATTGTCCTAATCAGTATCATATATTTTTATATTAGTATTTGTTGTATATTATTGGATAATGTAGCTATATGGTAATTATTCAAAATTATTATGTTTGTGTTTCGTTAATACGATAATTATGACAAAGGAAATCTTATTTGGAACCATCCGAGTCTCCAGTAAAAGAGTATCGGGACGAACTGGGGTTATTGCTGTGTTAGGTTACCTTTACTATTAGCTACAAAAAACAAAATAAAAATATTAATCAACTATATTATAAACGTAAGTTTTATTACTCAACAACAATAAAATTAAATAATAATTATTTCCACTTAATCGTTTTCTTCAATTCCGTTGTATTCTGCAGTGCAATAGTTTGTTTCCTTTCACAATTAACTTGGTTAATTTATTAGGTACTCGGTGTTTGATCCGTAACTTTATTATTTTAAGTTTCGCCTTATTTGTATATGAAAGACTGTCTTGTCATTTGCTTTCTTTGTACTTATTTACAGGATGCTCGTTATTTTGACGGATTTGTTGACTTTTTCAAAATGTATCTGTTTAGTCCCTAGAACTCGAACAATAAAAGAGCTTTGGCTAATATTGAACAATCTTTTTGGGTTTAATAAATCTTTACTTCTTGCTTTCCAATTCCAATTGTTCTCGTTTTAATTCTTCTTTGTAGTTTAACTTTCATTCAAATTTTTAAATCAATTTGTTCAATTGATTTTTTAAACTTTATTTAATAATAATAAAAATATTAAATTAAATAAATTGAACCATTATGTAGTATTATAATTTAATACGTTCTATTAACGTAGAACATAGTTCATTTAATAATTTAGTAGTAAAAGATAAATATTTAGAATATCAATTCATCTAATAATTTATCAGTGAAATATAAATAATATTAAAATTACGTTTTTTAAATATAAATATATTTATAATTAATAATGAAGTAAACTTCGGTATTTTCGCCCAAAAATTTCTCGCAATCAAATCTTGAAGAGGTAGTCCTCGGAGAGAAGCTAAAAAAATAACCAGAACAAAGTTAACACATTTTTTGCAGTTAACCTTTACACAGCATATAAAAAACTGCATAACACGCATCATTTTTATTTTGAACTGAACTTTGTAAAGCTGAAAGTACATTTTTGATCGGTAAATTTTGTTATTGAATATAGTTTATATACAAGTATTATCTTCTTTATTTTATATAGAAATCAGTAAAGTTGAGACTCAAATGTCGGACCTCAATATAATTTAATCTAGATTAATCTTTTATTATGCAATTACATTATTAATTTAGGTTACCACCCTCTCTACAGTGTTCAGTCCGTGCAATACAAATCATATACAGGTCTAAATAAACTGAATAAATGACATAATAAAAGTGAATTGAATCGCCTAGAAATAAATACACGATAAAAAATGTCAAAAAAATTGTCGATACAGTAATTAATTTTTAAGTAAATAATAATTGCAAATTCATCAACAATCAAATGAACATTAAAATTTAAATTACTGGATAACGACATCGAAACCCCGATAACTAGGTACTGGGTATCACTGACTTAGTATTATATGCCAATAACCACAGAAAAGACCGAAACCATTTTTGACTATAAAAAATATTGAATCTCATTCGATCAGAAAATCTTATACAAATTAACGAAAACTAAATCTAGTTCATTTAGACAAGTAAAAAATTATAATCCTTTACAAGATCCGTGCCTAAAAACTATAATGTTTTAATCTAGTTTCTAAAATTCTGCTCAGATTTCATTCGAATGATAAAATTCTGAGGCGATAAATTTACTGTACAAAATACTTAGACCAAAATTTCAATTAAAAAGCCATCTGCAGTAGTTTGTTTTGCCTTAATGCTAAAAACCCTATATTCCAATGGTTGCATCTTGTTGCATTTAGAAGATCTTGGGCGAGGGAAGGGTTTTCTGCAGAGGGCTAACTTCTCCATACTCTTGATCTTTCAAAACAATTAACACAAATTTTATTTATACAAAATATAACAGAACATTATAAAGTACTTTTATTATTAAATTTTAAAGCTATTTTTGAGTGATTTTATAACATATAAACTATATTAGTTATTATTGAAATTAATAATGATTTATATTTTGTTAAATATTGTACAATGTGTCCATAAAAGGATTGTTTACGAATGACATCACCATTTTATCCCATTTTTACACCATCCATTCATAACACGTTATCAAAAAGAGTTAAACCCAACTCAAACTCCTCGCCTTTCTAAAAAAATATTAAATTTTTATTTAATCAATTTGCTCGTCTAATATACTGATGCACTCAGTGATCAGCACGATTAAAATCTGAAATATGAGAATAAGCGTAACAAAATGTAGATAATCCTAAAATAAGAACGTGTTGATGTTTGATGGAATGTCTTGTGACTTCACCCCCAACCACCCTCTTAGTCACGTGACGTTTTATATGACTTCTTCAAAATCCATATGCAATTAAAATGCCAAAGAATCTGTAAAAAGCTAAAGGAAGAAAAAACACTTTAAAATTTATCGTCCCTTTGATTTTCAACATATCCACTAACATTATTAATACAACAATGAATAAGACTTTGTATTTCTCTGAAAACATTTTTGAGCTGATTTTTAGAAACATAATGTCTATCTTGCCAATAAATACTAAATAAAATTTTTAAGATCAATAAACTAGATACAAAATTTTCAATTATTTTTACAACTTCATTCTATTACATAGACTTACAAAGTCACAAATATTGTTTATTGCACATGAACTTTATCGGCATCCTGTATATCAAAATTATTTTAAAGTTATAATTATTAAATATAAATAAATGAAAATTGTTTTCTTATAAATTAATTAGTTTTATTTTTAATTTTTGAGATTATTTTTAATGATAGGAATATGGTTTTTATTATATTTCTTTTGTCTTTTAATGCATTTGCCGTTTGAACATGTAAATTTGAAAAAAAGAATTTTAGACACAAAGGAGGCGCAAGCATATTTGAAATTGTTATAATAAGTCAATAAGCACAATATGGCTTAAAACCTATTGAATAGTAAATTTAGTATAAACACAGTGATTTTTCAGTCAAGTCATTTAAATCAAATAAATAAGTTTTTGTATCTCTAAAGACCAGAAAATCAAGTTTAAAAATATATTAAATAACCTAGTTTAAGAAACCGCATTTGAAAGTATGTTTTTTAGAGCAAAGTTCTTGTTGACATTTTCAAAATTCTTCTAATTTATAAATTTGTAAAATAAATTTAGGTGGTACTATTTCATTTATTTTCATTTTGACAAAAGATCAAAAATTTAACTCTACGCAACACATAATTGAATTTTGACTTTTTGTCTAATTGAAAATAATTGTAATATCATCAAAAAAAAAGGAAATCAAAGTAGAAAAAAGATGAAAAACTTTTCTGATAAAATAAATTATATTTATTTTATTTTCTAATCCAGAGTTATAGCTTATTTGTTGGATGAAGGCGCGCTTTTAGAAGCTCGATGCAAATGGACTGATATGACGCCATTACATTATGCTGTTTATTTCGATGTTGCTCCAGCTGTAGAACTTCTGTTAGATCGCGGAGCAGACATAAGAGCTATTTGTAGAGAATTATGTAGAGGAAATTGCCTTCATATTGCTGCCACTCAACTAGCATTGGATACAGCGAGAGTTTTAATTAAACGAGGAGCTGATAGATATTTTCTTGATGATCGTCAGAGGACTCCTTATGGTGAGATGAATGATTTAATAATTTTCATTGAGATTATGAAATTTAGGAAAAATTAATTAAGTTTTTTATTTCCTGTTTATATTCAACCAGTCATTATATTTAATTAAAATTATAAATAATTTTAAATATTTTAGATTGATAATGTTAAGCAATCATTTTTAATTAATATTTTTTATCAAATTTAATAGTTTCGGTTTAGGGGTTCAATTGTTAACAATTTTAATGCAATGGAATTATTTTATAATAAATTATATTATAATTATTTGAAGCTTGATATTTTATCTCATTAAATTTTTATATTTGTTAATTCCTGTTTTAAATATTTTTTAATTTACAGATTAAAATTGAAATAGCGGTTATTTATTCCATTTACTTATTTTATTCAATTTGTTACTTATTTATTCTGTCCTACACCAAATTTCTGTCATTAACTTTAATCAGTCCAGATTATATATTTGGGACACATTTCAACTATATATCACGATATTTTCGTAAAAAAAATTTTATAAACCATTTTTTATGTAGGTTGAATAAATTTGTCAATGGTAATATTAAATTTTATTTATTTTCTCATACTTTTCTCGTTTGTGTCCCAAAGACACACGTTGGCTCGAATGTCACAAAATAACCTGGACTATTTATGTTTAAAATGTACTGAATAAATCATATAATATAAACCAGAGCTTCTTAAACTTTTGTAATTCACGACCCCCATTTATGATTGCGAGTTTCTTGACGACCCCATACAAATATAAAAGAAAAATAAATTTTTATTTTTTTAAAATTCCTATAACATTTTCTAATTCTAATTCATAGTAAATGTTATTCAAGTTATTACAATACTCTTAATAGAAATGCAGGTACAAACAATCTTTCCGAACTAGAAGATTTTATGATATATTTATCTACGATAATTGTTATTTTATCTTTATAACAATAATTTTACAAGTTAAAAAACATTTTCTGTTAAATTGTATTTTTATCTCTCGCGACCCCAGAATTTTGCTACGCGACCCATAGTTTAAGAAGCCCAGATATAAACTAATCAAATTAAAACATACACACTTACTCGGATAGAGTTAATATTTTCCATCACTAAAGTACAAAGAAAATTTAATTAATAAGAAACACCAGTTACCACAAATAAGAAATAATTAATTATATATAAACAATTCAACTAATTTATCAACACGTTTTACTGAATCTGCAAAGGTGGAAGATAGAGAAATCCTTTTACCTTATTTTTCTTACACTTAAATTCACAAAAACTTTCAATAGAAATATGAAGCCCAGTATAAGTTTGTTATCTAAAAATCTCTGTATCATAGTTTTTATCTTTGCGATGAATTAATAAATTCAATGTTTATGATTGTTTTTTATCGTTGGAAAATACTGACAAAAAATACAAGTGTATACTCATAGAACAAACAAAAATTCAGTTCATTTTTCAAATGGAAATTTTGATAGAATATTGTATTGTCATTAGAAATAAATAAGTATGAAAATTTTCAAATTGACTACACAACGGGAATCCGGTAAAAGTCGATCATAAAATTTGAATGTACAAAACCGACGACAGACTTAAAGTTTTTAATAGAGTAAAATATATTTTTCCTTTGATAAATCTATAAATTTTGAACATTTGTTGTTATAAATATTTGGTAATCAAGAATGAAATATAACATACTAGACTGTTTACCTCATGTTTCTGAATTACCAAGTAACATGACAACGATTCGCAATAATTTGGGAACATTACTTTGTCCAACATCTCCCCCGGGCCATACGTATTACAATGCTAATCATCGGAAGCCACCTGGTAATTTGTAAACACTGTTAGTGATAACTAATTCACTTTAGAAACGGGTGTTCTTTCCCCGCCAATTAGAAGACAAACACCAGGTCCATTTCCTCCATCGCATTTAGACCTGGTTTCTATTTCAGATGAAAATGAAATATACGAGGCTCCAACTCCAGTTTCTAGACCTGTTAGTATGTGGAGAGATGAAATAGATAATAGAAATCTTGCTAGTCCTAGTCGCGTTTCTGCTAAAGTTACTTTACAAGTATGTTATTGTATATTTGAAGATTAGCGACAAATTTTAATTAATAACTTTATTAAATTCAAAATTAAAAGTTTCCTAATGAGTAATACGTCCTTTGTGTTAAATAAGTGTCGGTTTTGAAATAAAAACACTTTCAGAAACTATATCTCAAAATATATTTCCAACTTAACTTAAATATATTTATTCATGCATTAATATAATGTATTAATTACTATAAAGGTTGAAAATAAAATTTATTTTTAGTAAATTAATTAAAAATATATTTTAGTGCTAGAAATGATTTATTACCACAATTTTTCTACTTAATACGAAAGAGCTATCTAATATGAAATAGAAGAAAAAGAAATCTATGAAAATGTTAAAGGTTTATTGAGATTTAACTGCAAAAATGTTAAAAGCGTTAAATGTCTAATGTGGGGCACTTTCCGGGACAGTTTTCATTGAGTGACAAACAACTTTAATTCGGGACAGTCCCTCATAATACGTCTAGTCATTTTAACTTAACGTAACATATTACATGGTAACTTAACATCAAAATATATAACACAAAAGACTTATAAAACTGCTAAATATAGCAAGAAGCTTTATTAAACTTGTCTGAATTTTTGTTTGGATTCTTTACTATGTATTTATTAATATTTAAATAGGCAAACAACGGATATATTGATATTTGTCATCAAATAATCCTTAATTATTTTAAATCCATCCAAAAGTTAAATGAATCAGATAAGTTTATATATATATATATATATATATATATATATATATATATATATATATTTATAATAATTATTATTAATATGATTATTAGATAAGTGAATAATAAAATAAGTCCTTACTGCAAAGTAAGGATAATCATAATACTTATCTGATATTATGATTATTATTATTAAGTTTATATATTTCTCAGTATTTTAAATGTGGAATTTGTTTTACTTGTGTAAATTTTTTACTGGTTGCAACTATTAAATATTAATATATTTCGATGTTTGTGGTATTTTGAAATTGAATGATGACATTACTTAGAATATTTATATTTAATTTAATAATCATCATATATTATTTGGAAGTTGTTTTATTTTAATAATAAATTTTTGGAACATATTATGATCAAAGTTAGAGCTTCTTTTAACATGGGGACTACGCCTACGCTGAAAATTATCCGACTGCATGAAACATTTGAAGTTATTGATGACGTGAAAAATTTTATTGAAGAAACAGAAATTTTTTTTGATCTTACTTAAAAGTCAGAAGATCGCAAAAGAATATTTATCAAAGATTTTTTATCACTAATAAAAAACGGATATAAAATGCTTTTATAAAACCATCAAATTTGGCAAGAAAGTTCTATGTTGCATTATCTTTTCGAAAAAGGAGCTATTTGATTACGGAATTTATGAAGAATAATTGTTGCTGCTATTGACTTTCACAATTGATTGCGTATCCAAGTGATCGAATATTTTGGCGTCGATAAAAAGTATCCTTTTTATCCTTCCTGTGTCTACTATTTCCGGAAATTTGCATTTATACATTGTAATCCTTCTAGTAGTGATTGATTTTGGTTGTTATTTTAGTACAATAAACGTTCATTTCATTAGAATAAATATCCTTATTCGCATTTCTTATATAACCCATGTGCTGTAGCAGGGGAAATTAGTTCAGTAATACTTATCAGCATGTGTAATTTATTTATTGAAAAAAAAATCTTGTGATGTCTGATTCTTTATAACATTGAAATAAACTGGAGTCTTTTCCATGACAACTTTACTTTTTTATTGAAGTATGCTTTGGAAAATTCTCTTAAACCTGTAGATTCAATTCCATCGAAGAAAAGATACCATTTTTCACCTTTGATTTCTAAATATAATTTCTGTCTTCCACCTTCAATAATTTCATCGAATGGTCAATATTTCGGTACTATTTTGATTTTATCTAATTTAGCATTGGTAAATAAATCGTAACTTTGAGATGTAAGTCTTTTCCTAGATTATTTTAAATTTTTTCATGTTGTAGTACTTCAATACAATTTGGTTTGAAATTTAATCGTCAGTAAAATGAATTATTTATTTAGAAATCTTTGCATACAAGTTTCTTACTAATCTGTTAAAACACAAATATTTTATCAGACGCATTCATTATATTTTATTAAGAAGCCGCTTTTAACGTAAAAATA
Source organism: Schmidtea mediterranea (assembly GCA_022537955.1). NCBI lineage: Eukaryota > Metazoa > Platyhelminthes > Tricladida > Dugesiidae > Schmidtea > Schmidtea mediterranea. The sequence goes on along the minus strand of CM039679.1, from coordinate 142,692,262 downwards.
ATTCCAAACTAAGTTATTGTCAAAAAGCCCATGCTTATAAATTTAGAATTTTTATATTGTCATTTTAAATAACTTAACTTTTAAAGCAAATTATTTACAAAAACAAAGTCATGACAGCAATTTTAGTAAAATAATCGTTTCTTATTGTTTTGTAAGTAATACAGTGATGTATAAAAAATAATTTAAAATGTTGTCATTAATCAGAAAAAATACCATAAGATTTCAATAATATGAGATATAGACATTTAGTACTGTATTTTACTTATAAGAATGTTTTCCTGGATTTGTGTTGTGTTTTTTCAATAAAACAATGCATCTTGCTATTTAGTGAAAGTGATGACGCCTTATTTGTACAACAATAGTGTAGCACTACCCGACGGCTACTCATCCTATTCATCAGATCTTAACTCCATTGTGAAACTCTGAAAGGGATCCCAAAACGAATAGTGTAAAGATAAATATCCAGTAACATTTAATTTAATTCATTCTAACTGATAAAATAATAAACCTTTTAAAATTAAAGTTTAGTTACTGAAAAATTATCAATATATTGTTTTCATTTTATTATTTTTGGGAATGACTAACAGAGATTTCCAAATTACATTAGTTAAAAATTTATACATACACTTACATATATCACTGTAAAACAAATCTTAAATAAATTGCTTTCATTGAATAAATTAATTATTCAAGGCTATGGGTCTATTGCTTGGTGACAGGGTATTAGTTAGAGGTGATGTAGATAGGTCTGGAATCTTAAGATATTGCGGTCCTGTGGAATTTGCAGATGGTGTATGGGCCGGAGTTGAACTTGATGAACCGCAAGGCAAAAATAGTGGTACTGTCAATGGAGTGAGACAATAATTCTGTCGATTAACTTTATTGGATTTACTTTAAATAAAAGGTATGGTATTTTCAATGCGAAGAACAATATGGAGTATTTGCTCCAGTTACTAGAGTCAGTAAAGTGGGAATTGAAGTTGAAAAGCGACCTCGTTGTGTTACACCAAGAAATCCATTAAATCCTCAAACAGTTGTCGTTGATCATGGAACCGTCGATATTTCTGGAGTAGCGGCAAAAGTTGATACAGGTAAAAAGAAATATGTAAAATCTTCTTTGGAAATTATATTCAAATAGGTTTAAACAAATCACCCTTGCAAATATGTGATCGTGTATTAGTTGCTGGCCAGCGAAAAGGAGTAATTCGTTTTGTTGGACCGACTAAATTTTCACCTGGAACATGGTACGGTATTGAATTAGACAAACCAGTAGGTAAAAATGATGGAGCAGTTAATGGAGTACGTTATTTTCAATGTGGAGCCAATCGTGGTGTTTTTGCACCACTTTCTAGATTGCATAAGTATATTTTTGATATTTAAACTTTTATTTATGTTTTTTATATATTTAAATTCAGACTTAGAAGTAGGCATAAAAATGATGAAATTATAAAAGCCACACAACAAAACAGGTTGAGTAATCATTCCTCAATGATGACTGCTTCACAAACTGATCAGTTGTCTAATGCTTCCTCTCCAAATCACCTTTCCATGGCTCAATCACCTCTTATGACATCATCAGCCGTATCAACTACTCATCAATTCAATTCTCCTACATATTTTGGTGATTCCTCCGGTCGTGTGTTTTTGAGGGAAGGTCTTCAAGTTCTTTGCAACAATGAATTAGGTAGCACATTAATTCGAAAAATTATGATATTATTATTATTATTATTATTATTATTATTATTATTATTATTATTATTATTATTATTATTATTATTATTATTTAATTTTTGATTTCTTAATTGAATGACTTATTTAGGAATATCAAACATGTATTTAATTGGATCAATAGAAAGAGTAAAATAAATTAACTTAAATTTTATTTTATTTTTAAAATGTTTTCTTTTTATTACTTTACAATGTCGAATCAGTGAAATTTTGTTTTAACATATTAACAATGAATGAAAATATTTTTATTTTACTTAAATCTATTATAAATCGCCATGGATGTATTTCTTTAAATTAAAATGCTGGATTTTATTTATTTTTTTGGTATATCGTGGGTTATTTTAATTTGGTAGAGTTTAAGTTAATATTTGGCTAATTATTATATTATTCTTATAATAATTAATGAAGGTTATTAATTAAAGGTATTATTCGATATGTTGGAGCAGTTAATTTTTCTGATGGAATTTGGGTAGGAGTTGAGTTACGCCACAAAACTGGTAAACATGATGGGATAGTCTTAAATAAACGCTATTTTCTTTGTCCACCCGATCATGGCATTATGGTGAGACCAAGTCGCATTAGCGTGAAGGGAATCAATGGAGCAAATCTTATTCCTCCTGAATTAGCATATCTAGAAAAGAAAATTTTGCGCAATTCTCCAATGAGTAACAAATCTTAAAATAGCATTTAGCTTGTATCTGTTTTATCTTGTTTGATTTTTTATGGCTTTTATTTAAAAGATTGATGCAATAAACAAGGAATTACTATTAAATATCTATGTTAATATTGAAAGTGATGGAAATAAATGTGAAATTTGTTTTTTATATATTATAATAATATTTATTCTAGCGTTCGCTTTATTATTGAAATTCATTCTTAAATAGTCACAATTTGTTTATTTTCAAGCGTAGTAAATAGACAATGCTATTCAAATGCTATTCAATGCTATTCACTGATACATCCTAATGGGTATGCAAATGTATGTAGATAAAGGTTTTTGTGTACATTCCCTTTAGATATAGAAGATTCATGTGGTTATAGCACTTGTTCAAGAATTACTTTGATATACATGTAAAAAGGTCGTCCAAAATCGCGTGATGTCATTTATGAAGAAATTGATATATATTGAAAGATGACACAATTAATGGAGCTTCCATTAATGACGTCACCGAAACATAAACAATTTTTGATACCCCTTGTCCCTTTTCATGAGAACCCTAGCAGGGGACATCACTCCAGAAATCGATATCCTTTATTTTCAGAAGAAATTTTAAAAATTTTTAAGCATATTGGCTAAATTTAATTTCAACATTATTTTCAGTAGTACACAATATTGGTTGAAAAATAGAGAAAAAACATGCATTGATAATTAAAATGATCAAATGGGATAAATAAAGGAAATGAGACATACCGCTTACTTACTTACCATATATAGTATATAAGAAGATATAAAAATTTTTAAAAATAATTAATTCATTACGTATAATATTTAAACGACCAATGCTGCTTGGGATGTATTAGGCACTTAAACCTCCATCCCTAATGTCCCCATTTGTCCATTTTGCGAAGACCCATCTTTCCTCCTTCTTAGTGCATGCCCTTAATGGATGCTCCTTAACGAGAACATGATATAAGATAAATGTCAAAAAATTGAAAAATAGTTTTCATTTGACCCATAATGTGGAACATCTATTTCAGGCACTGTCGCTGGGGTCACGAGAAACTTTTATTTTGAGTTGGTTCCATTCGATGTGCTTCGAAGATATTCCGGTTTAAGTGAAGGTTTGATATATCCTGGACTTGGGATAGTTTCTTTGACAACTCTATTTGTTGAGCTTTAATCTATATTCTGGACAGAATCAGAATATCGACATTGTTTATCCATGATTCTGCACGTCGTGAGTGATTTTCAAAATCTGGTTCCAATACATATATAAATAAGATCATCAATTTTTGCAGAGGAGGAAACTCCCTTGTCACTTTTGAATAAAAGGGATCACTTTCTATGACAATTTCTACTTTATTAATAAACCATGCTGATTCGTTTTCTAAATCGCTCTCTCTTCCAAATTGCTCTTTTGACCAATAACTATTTAGGAAAATGTTCACATCTGAAAACAGTATTTCATTAGAAATAAGGTTTCTAGTGACCAATGAGATAACACCGATGTCAACCATACGCTTTATTGACTACGATCATTGGACTGATTATGATGCTGATTATGGATAAATTAGGGAGATCAAACTATTGATATAAATGATATATCAATAATAATAGCAAGAATAGTGGTTAGAGACGATTATAATGATGATCAAGTTACCAAGAAAGTATGCTTATATACGTGGGGTTTATGGTTTGTGTTATTCTAACCCCAAATACAACTTTTTCTCTGCCCCAAATGGTTACCCGTTGCTAAGCAACGTTGGTAATGTAACCATTGGTTTTGAGATCGCCAAAGGTGAGCGCCACACAGGAACTAATCTAGCCCGACTTCAGGATGGGTTCAACGCACTACCGTTAGAAGGTTTATAATTGGCATACAACATCCTCAAAACCTAATTACAAACCATTCCCCACACCGACGCCCAAGCAGAGCTCATGTGAGGTTGTTCGTGCGTGACGTGGAGAATGTTTTCAAATATTCCTTCACTCACATTGAAAAATCGTAGAAAAAAATTGTTCTGCAAGACAAGTATTCGAGTTTTTTAGTTACAAAAACTGATTAAAATTCTGTGAAAATGACGGTATATATACCTATTGTATGACCCTGACCTTGCGTGTTAAATTTGATGTGGTAAAAAAAAATTTGACCTTGTGATTTTCTGGTATATTCTAATTCTAATTTTATTATTATTGTCATTTAATTTGACAATTTTATTTTTTGACTTTTAATTGAATTGTTTCCAATTCAAATTATCTAATTTTAGTTCCAACTTTCGTGAACTCTTTCTTTTTATGTGAATTGTCCAATTTTTGGTCAAATTTTCGTGTTTTCATGTTATTTCTGTGTTTATTTCGTGCGGATCTTGTTGCACTTTGTTATTATTTTAATTTATTTTTATGGGTCTGATTTTAAATTTGCATGTTGTGTTTGCGTGTTGTTACCGATTCATTCAAACAAAACTCTGTTCTGGCCCAGAATATATATATATATATATATTTGAATTTTAACATTAGTTTTCCCTTTAAAATATCATAAAATCTGAATTTTTTTGTTATATGAACAAAACTTATTTTCAAAAATACCCAAATTAATGTGGAATGTGTAAATATATTGTGACAAATGAAAGTACAACTTTTCAATTTTAGTTAATATGTAAACATCATCTTTTAATTTATCTTTAACTAATATCCGCAAGAAATTGAGAGTTACTCGAGACCATAACAGAGATGTGAATGTCCTTCAATAAATCAAGACTTTTAACATTGAGAGCCATGTCGAAGTTTGAAGAAACTTGAAGAGATGATTTTGAAGGAATATAAATTCTTGCGATAAATCAAAAAATTGAAGCACCAGATCTACCGTCAGAATCCATTAGAAATGTAAACTCTGAAAATAACTCATCTAGAACTTCATTTTTGAATTTATCGATTTCCATAAAATTCTCCTTGCTGCGAATAGTTTCATGCTTATGATATATATCCAGTATAGCTCTTTCTTTATCTTTAGCATAAATTGGCATCGACGCTTCAGTTTTCACAAATATTTTAACATCTTCTAATTCTTTATCAGAAAAATCCAATTTCAACTGTTTGAGTGCTACGCAGCACGATAGCACTGCAATGCATAGTACCAAACAATGCGATGCAGCGTCGTCGAGCAGGACTTCAATGTAAAACAAATAAATAAAACAAAATATATGAGTTTACACGCAGGACAGTAAACTCAAACTCAAATCCTTCTCAAATCCGGCCTAAACTCTTATCACAACAAATAGTAATTACAATAAGTTAAATAGGCGTTTCATTTGTGATGCTGTCTTTTATCAGTGGATAATACCAAACTTATCAAAAATCTAAATGCTTCTGCATGATCTCATTGCATCAAATTACAAAAAGAAATTTCGAAGACCGGAAATTTAGGATACTGCATTCAGCTTTAAAAAATTTGTCAAAAATATCATAACATGAATCTACCGTATTGTGAAAGGCCATTTATATTATGCAAGTAGATGGATGTGACACCTCCGAGACACCCCCCTAGAAAAAATTTTTGATCGAAACGAAATTCTTTTTTGTAGGTCACGAAAATATATATATAAAATTTTTAACACACATACGTTTTACCAGGGAACCGTTTAAAATCAATAAAATCATCAAAATTTACAAGTTTTTTGTTTCAATAAACAACAACTCTATATAAAACTACCTAAAAACTAGTGTCACCACCAGGACAGGTACATATAAATATTTCGGTTGTTTCATAATTACCATCCTATATAATTTGTGAAAAATGAATAAATTCAAAAAATTTTCTAAGTTTTTTAAGTTCTTTGAACAACAACTCTATATTAAATCACTTAAAAACTGGTGTCACCTTCAGGACAGATACGTTTATTTTAGTTTAGTTGTTTCAGAAATTAACATCTTAGACTTTAAATTCTTTGAATAGCAGTTCGATATATAAATCAACTTAAAACTAGTGTCACCTCCAGTGTTGGGCTTAAAGCCAAAATTAAAACAAAAATATAATTGCAATATGAGTTAAAAAAAAAATAAGAAAAATAACCACTGTACATACACATGCACCGCAAGCAGAAACCAAAAATAAAATAAAAACACAAAACATATATTAATAAAATCGATTAACGCATACAGAGGCAAAAAGAAACATATTCGAATTCAAATAAAACTGCCAAAATAAGGTTTAGATAAAACATAGGCAGAAGCGGCGACCAAGAAACAAAATTTTAAGGGCTAAAAAGTATACTGCATAAAAATTACAATAAAAATAGATTTGATAACGACAAAAAGAATATATTAAAAAATAAAAAAAATGCTAAAAAAATTATAAAAATATTTGAAAATTAATAAAAATAATAAAAAGCCTTTAAAATGGCAAAAAATCGCCTATTGGTCGCACACATGCATGAAACTACTATATAAACAGTGACCTAATTCATTATTTTTAACAAAAAACTTAACTAAACTTTAATTTCACTTTTACAACTTCAACTTTACAACTTAACTCATTTTAATTGTACTTGATTTGGAATCGATTATTGATGTAAGGATCATTTCTTTTTGATTTGTAAATGTAAATAAATGTAAATAAATTATCATAACTAATTTAAATGTTTTGGATGTTCAGATATACATATATATCTATTTATTGGAGAGGTCCCGGCAAATTATATATTATGTATAATAATAGCTCTCAAGAAAATAGGCTGGTGATCCAGCTAACGAGTTAACTTTCGTTAGTTGCGGTTGTTGGTCGTGCACTCTTAAAAACTCGGTTGTTCGCGGCGAGGCCTAGTCGTAAGACGTAGGACTTTACCTGCTGGGCACCGTTTTAAAACTCGTAACGGCTGATGGAAACGTCGGTCGAGACGAGGAGAACTAAAATATGGGAAGGGCGCCACCAGATAGGGGAATTAAGGGTGATCCTTGATAGGTCATTAAGCAGAATGTTTTGTTTTATCAAACCCTCTGTGATTTATAACTCGACCGGGTAGCTAGGGGTAGAGTAGAAATTTCGAGACTCATGAAAGTCAGATGTCTTGTTTTTAGTTGTAGAACACGGGAAGGCATCAGTCAGCTAACCTTCACGTAAAATACTACAATATAGGAAAACAACCGAGCAGCACGCGTTCTAGTAAATAGGCATATAAAGTTCTCCATCGATGAAAACAATAAGAGATGAATTACCCTATAAGGAGACTAGTAAAAGATAGGACCCAGTGAAATTGACCAAGTCAATACATAAGGACAAACTAAGCTGTGCACTCAATAAAATTTTCAATATCAACTCTGACGAAAACCATTGATTATTAAAATAATCAAAACCTGTATCAAAAATCGATTAAAAGGTAGAATAGTTAATTAATCTAATACATAGTTGACATAACAATATTGATATATAGAAAACACAATAAATTTTCTTATACTTTAATTGCAATAGTTATCATCAAAAATGGTATAGAAAAATTTCAAAATTTTCCCTAGGCCGGTCTACTGATCGCAGCCTACCGTCTGAATTAGTTCAGATAAAACATTCTAATATCAAATCGATTGATTTAATTTTAACGTTAAATTAAGGTAAAACAAATTTAAATTAATACGTAGTTTAAATTATACCCATTTTAGAACGGATTTTTTGTTTAACCTTCTGCTACGTCGCTACTCTATCAGAAACCGAAGCCTTGTTCATCCGTCGTTCCATTTATCTAAAAACAGCACTAAATTTGTAGCTTTGTTTGCTTCAGTAATGATCGATATCTTCACAGTCAAGTTCCGTTGCTTAAACTTAAGGAACCAGATATATTTTTGGATTGTCGTATTATAAGAATACGTAAGACTTTCTAGCGGCCGCTTTGAATCGAATATTATTCGAGGAGTAGTATTAGCAACAATACTCACCTGCTCGAATAACATTCGGCTATCATACACAGTACCAACATGGATTAACTCATGGGTGTATGGTAGTGAGATGTAAATTGTGTGGTGTGCGAGGAAATGGCACCCTAGAACTATGGTAGCGTATGACGTCGGTGGGCGTAAATAGTCAGCAGTTGTAGAATGTTTTCCAGTACACCAGCACAGTGTATGTAGGTCACTTCAATGTTTAATATCAAATTTTTATTTTTAAAGTTTTTAGATACTTAGAAAAATTTGGGCAAATATTTATCTATATAGAAAATAATGTTGAGTTATAATTTTATTTGGTTGGGTAGAACTGTTTGCTCTGACTCCACGTGCTCTTTAAATGATACTGGAATAACTCAACACAGGAAAACTTTAATTCGATACTAACAATTTCACAACGACTGTTTACTTTTTACAATAATGTGCAGGAAGCTGCCTTTTCAATTTACTACTAAAATATCCTTGACAAGTCTGACTAGTTCTTTTTCAATTTAAGGAATTTTTTTAACTTTTCTGTTACTCGCAATTTTTCAAAATTATTTTTGTCCCCGTTGTTGATTTGAGACTCCCTAATATATAGGGAATCTCTCCTCAAACAACTAATCTGGTTTACAGCAATTTACATTGGACACCCGGGGAACTAGTTAGACAATTGGCTTTTATCTTTTGGCCGCTTCGGCCGTTTCCCGGGAGAAGACTACGAAATAAATCGCATTAGGGAATGATCAGTTCCATTTGTAATTAAATTTATTGAATTCGGAGAATTTCTCCTTAATTTAATTTATTTGTTTTCGTCATTTTAATTAATTAATTAATTAATTTGTATTGTTTCAATAACTTTTTCTAGGGGTCCCGAATTAATTTTATATTATTATTTTCGTACTCATCTCGTCAATTGGCATCGGCACACACCCATTTCCCCCTGGAAATATTGATTTTAATTTTTTGATTATTTTTAATTAATTATTTTATTTTCCCAAATTTTTACTTATTATAATAATTTTTGAAAATCACCAAACCCATCAATAAAAATACATACATATCCAAATATATACAACCTTTTATAGAAATTTTTATACATGGAAAATTTTATATTATTATTACATGTATTTTAAAGAGGATTATTGATGAATTAAGAGGATTTTGATACAGATTAATGACATTATTCATGGGATTTATCAACAACAACTAAAAATTGAGAATATACTGGGATATTATCATGATACAACTTTTCCATGAGATAAATTTCCCAAAACTCAAAATCCCTAGAAAAATTTTCCAACTCAAAAAATTTCCTAAAACTCAAAATTCATAGTAAAATTTCCCAAAACTTAATATTCATAGAATCTTTTAATTTTCCAATCGCCCCCCCCACGGCTTGTGGCAACTTTCGCAAGCCCCACAGGAGCTGGCTGGATAGCTTGTAAATTTTTCAAATTAATTTTTTGAATATTCTTTCAAGAAAAATTTCTTAATCAATCTATTCGTTTTAAAATAATTCAATACAAAAGTTTTATTAACAATTCATAAAAAATCACATTGTTGTTCTCGTCAAAAATTCACACTATCAAATAAAATTTTGAAACGTTCATTGAGATCAGGATTTGCTATAGGTTGAATTTCATTATGTTTATTAATATTATCGTCACATCTGCCTCCATATAATGCCCATATGCTAAACTTGTGTTTTTTCTTACCCAACTTCTCCAATCATCATGATTTGTTAAAGCTAATTTCGAGTTTTTAAATGTATGAAACTGATGATTTCTAGTTCCAATTCTAGTCTGAGGTACAGAAACAACTATGCAATAGAAAACCTCTAAATATGTTTGATGTTTTATATCTGTACCAGGTAATGTTACACCCTTGGCTTTCATCAATGATTTGTTTCCTAAAAGAATATAACATTTTGGACGCAAGAAAACCCATTCAGTGTAACCAATTCCCTTGATCTCATCTTTAAACTTTCCGATGACAGAGTCAAGTTTCCTAAAATATAAAGGATGAGAAGGATCATAATTCGAAGTGTCCAACAAATTATCAGAAATCATTTCTGGCAAAAGAACATCGATCTTTAAATTTTTAATCTCCAAGAAGAAGCTATCAGTATCACCAGCTACTATATTTATCTGGCAATTAAATTGTTGTCTATATTTCTCCAATTCAATATATTGGAGTCGATACATTCGTAGTTTAGATAAATCAAGTAGAGACTGTCTGATGTAGCTGGGTCTATATAAACATATAGAGTCCTTATTGAAATTTGCAGCAAACAAGTCTTCATCTATTTATTGGTTTTTCTAAATGAAGGTTTTGATGAATACGTAATCAACGTTTCAGCTGAATTACACAACCGTAAATTCATTCGGTTTTTTAAATTTTCAAATGTTTTGCCGTATAGGCTATTGTTGTATAATTTATACAAATCTCTATAAAGTTCACTAACTGAACTAGCACGCAAGTTAGTATTTGTATCAATAGATTTTTAAATATTGGTGAGACAATTAAAGTTTCAAAGCATCCAATGAAGAACATGGTTCTTCTTTGGCCAAAGCGTTAACATTAGCTTTTCAACTTTTAAATTGGGAGGACACATGTTTCCGGAGCAAGTGAAAAGTTATTCATAAAGTCATGCAAGTTATTTGGAATATCGATGTCAACCTCCATAATATAACCATATGGAACGAATTCGATATTCATACACTCTTGTAAAACATCATTCAGACCATCATGAACCCATATAAAATCACCATACAGATTATTATATCAATATATAATAACCCTGTATCTTCAGAGGTCGCAACGTAATGTTTATTAACAAATGTTTACCTCCTCGTATTCCTACCTCATAGAAATTAAACATTTCTGGATAGGCACCATATTAATTAAACTAAATTAAATTATGATTATGTAAATTAAAATAAATTGTAAAGGACCTAGCAATTTAAATTCTCTAAAATTAAATAAAAGAAAAAGTTTTGTGATATTTTTTAATTTACTTAGATTAATATGTGTTTTAATAAGATGTGTAAATTAGTGTTCTTTAAATATAGAATTTATTTGTTGATTAATTGACTTTGTTAAATTTAAAATTTCGTTCAAGAGCCTTTGGATTTCATTAAAAACTTAATAAAAAGTTATTCAATAACCAGATACTGAAATATGAATAGCGATATTAGATCTGATTATGAACTATTTTGCGATAATGATTCAAGAATTTGTTTATGTGGAAATGCTGAGTTTTCTAATGCAAACAAATTCCCCTTTATTAAGAAATTAGATAAAGACGATTCTTATGAATAAATTCTAATTCCTGGTTCGAGTTTTCCTAAAATGAAAGTAAACAACTGTGAAATAATTGTGAAATAATAAAATTGAAAGTTGCTTTATTAAAGATTTCAATACTTTATTTTCTCTGGACAATAAAATAATTGTTGATAAAGTCTCATCTTCATTGATTGAATAAAAGCTCCAATTCAATTCACCGATATACAACAGCAAGTACTGGCTCAAATTGAATGTTGGGCGGACACCTTTTACAGAAAAATTCCAAAATTTTCCTCTTTGCAAGCCGTCCTATAATTATCGAACTAACACTTTGTTCAGCTCCAAAATCCTCTTGGATAATATTCAAGATTGTTCTGGAAGCAATGATTCTAATGCCATTGATAGTAAAAAATCAGTGTTAGAAATTCGAAAAGAAAACTTGTTGAAATATATTAATTACAATCAGTTGAAAAGCTATGAAAATGAACAATGTAAAACTGTTGACAGTAAATTACAAATGAAACTGATGTTTCTGCATTTCTTTTATTTAAATGAAAGAAGCATAATTTTGAGAGTCATGGATAAGCATGATTATAGGAAGCCGGATTTGGAAGGAGATTTAAATGATCACTATATTTTGGCTTATAATTCTTTCCATGTTTCTCCAACATTTTGTGATTTGGTGAAACTACACAAGGTTGTTGGTGTCAAATATTTTCGTGCTAAGCACAGATTTTATTCCCATTGGTATTGCATTAAGATCAGCTCGTATAATAATGATGGGATACAAACCCTAAGCAAATCAAGTAGAGTTCTGCAAAATGCTTTCACGTCTAAGTCATGAAATATTATTAAATACTTTTCATCATGGATCGAATACCAAACTACTTCCTGATCAAACAATTTCCATATCTTGTAAAAGCTCAACAGGTTTCATTAATGACATTATTGCCGAGACTTACGACATGCCAGTAATTCCGTAGAAATTTAAAGGCTCAATTTAATGGCTTTTGCGCGAAATTATTGGAAATAATCCGCAAGGAGGAATACATCTAATTTAAGATATGTTAACATATAGTCCATAAAGTATTACAGTTTTGTTGACTTAAAATTCACTATGCCTTAGAGTACTCATCTTCACTTACACCAGACCAGATAGGAGTTGATTCATACGTAGTCTTACGAATATCCAAAGAAGTAGCAAAGTTAAATGGAAAAATACATTTCGAATCAACGCATTATCTTTTCAAAAATAATGATGTCAATGGAAGATCTGAAAGTGTTTGTACTGCCTTTACCAAAGAGCAATTAACAAATTGCAGACTCTCAATAAAACGCACAGAAAATTTCTTTATTGTGGGGTTTGCGGTGTCTATTCCTGACCCCATACATGTAATGTTTCTTGCCCCCAATGGTTACCCGTTGCTAAGTAACGTTGGTACTGTAACCACTGGTTATGAGATCTCCAAAGGTGAGCACTACGAAAGAACTGCTAAGGCCCGATCTCATAGTGGGTTCTACGCACTACCGTTATAAGGCCTGTATGCGATTTTCCTACTTTCGGTTCTTTACAAATCAACTTAACTCTCTCTTAATTCACTTCTTACCCGAACCCTAGTACATAACTCTAATTAAATTGTTTTAATTTTCAACACGACAAATTAATGAAACAAAACAATGAAATAACCCAAATATTTATTAGTTGACACACATTATAACTCAACTTGACTTGGAAGCTGGTAACTCGCGACGCCTAGCGCGTTCCGCCTTACCTGGAAGTCGTAGTGAAGATTTCGCCGCTGGCTTGGTGGCGTCAGTGGCCTCTCTATATGCCAACTGAGCCGGCGCAAATACGAGTGGATACGTTACGGCATTGCCCTCTTGGCAAGCCAATAACGCCACTTCTAAACTGCGGATTTGCGTTTTCTGTGCCTGGCAGAGCTGTTTTTCCTCTGTCCATCCACGTTGTGCGGCATTCAACTTTTGGTACAGCGACTTCACCTTGATTGGTTCTACCAATGTTGATTTGATCTTTTGAATCTCCCGTGATATTTGTAGCAATTGTCGGTGCAATTATGCATTTTCAAGACATGAGCGCCATAATTCTCTGCTCAGTGTTGAGTGGATCCATATCTATAATCAAGTAATTTATTAGAAATCGATACAACTTTATTTGTAGGCTTTTCTCTTTAGTTTTGATAAATCTAACATTAACCGATTGGCGAAAGGCTCATTAAATATCGGTACTACTAGGCCGTGAGCATTATTTTATTATTCGACTAATGTTATTTTGCATCTTAAAAATTTAATAACAGTTAAGCAAAGAATATAGAGAAAACATTTAAAATCCAATGTTTATTGATTAAGACATATTAGCGTCGAATTGAGCTTGGGTAATGATTGTTTTGATATCGTCTCGGCCTTTCACGAGCATATGGATGATCCCGTCTTACATTGGTATTGCGGTCCTCGTCTCGCATTTCTTTAGAAAGAATTCTCCTCGGAACTACCACATTCATCGGGGTGGATAGTTCCTCCAACACTGGGTCATTCAGCTCGTAGGATATGCCATACGACGGGGCATATCTGTCGGTACTCGTAATTCTGCCGGCGGCGATATCGGCGTTCACTCTGGCCAAGTGATATCTGGCCATCTCCACTTAGCAATCCTTCTGCTTCTGTCGTTCCTCGAGATGGGCTAATATAAATTCGGCACAGCTCCGGCTCTCCCGGGCGGGATACCGTCCCGGTTCTCTTTTGATTGCTACATGCGGGAGGCCCACATCATCGTAGGCATTCGAACGACTTCCTCTGAATTCCCGCACAGGCGAGATCGAAAGACCCGCGTCCCACATTGCTTGTCTGCATCTCGCGGCAGAGTGTACAGGGAAGCGTACGGTGATCCTCGATGCATCGATACACGACTCATCTAAGACATACATTGGATAATGTGACTGGTTATTATGAAAATAACTTGTCGGAGTTGCGTTATTCGCGCAGTTTTCATTAAGTAAATTAGCCTAGCTCGGTACTTATGATCTGTTGTCCTTCGAACTCGTATCCGTGTAATCGATAAATTAGGCCTTCAGAAAACAGGGTGCCTATAGCGTCTGGCGGGCTTCTACTGTAAGGTACTACTGAGTCTTATGAGCTTAAACCTCGACTTAATCTGGATGTAGGTGTGAGTAACTCGTGCGTTTATGCTTTCATTTCGTTGACGAAGGTTCTGCGGTACGTCGAAAAAAATCATGACTGCCTAAGCTTCAATTACTTTGCTTACAGGTTGTTATCATTGTGTATCTGATGATTGACTTAGTATGCTCTTCCAGTAATATTCTTGTTATGGGTTCCATAAATCGCATTTTTCCGTTTATACTCACCGGCAATTCATTTGTACATTTTTCGTATTTCATAATTTTTACTGTAATTGCTTTGCATTTGTAGCTATATAGGGCCTCTCCGAAGATTCTGGATTTGTAATGGCCATTGCCATCCTGTTTCTAAGTATTTCTTTATTCAATTTACAATCATTTAGAATCATTTCCCGATATATGTTCTCCATAATGTTTTGACTACAATGGTACAAATAATCAATTTTATTGTAAAAATAGTGAGTGAGTTTAATATCATTTGTGTGTATTTTAGTTTTCGCCTCATGCACCGTCATTTTTGATACGTAAACACCTCTGTAATTTGTTGCATAAACCATTTGCCCACATTTATTGGTAGCCTCTTTTTTATAAAACGCATACTATCTGTTGGTAATGTCGACATTAATACTGGTGTGGTTTTCCTCGTCCATACTGGAGTTGACCTGATTGTGGCATTCAATTTATAATTTATATTGAAATTATCGGGGCTTTCTCTAAACTGTTCTCCACTTAACTCTTTGAAAGTCATAGTTTTCAAATGCACTAAATTACATACATTAGTTTTAACATCAAATACTAGAATGGATTCTGTTTATTTCCTACCTTTCATTTACTGTAAGGTCATTATTCAACTTCTTCCAACCTCCATTCTTTTTAACCCACTCTATAAAATATTCATTTGAGATTCGTGCCGCCACATCTATCAAATTTTCCAAATTATCCGTTTCTGCTATCTCATGAGCTCCAATTTCTAAAACCATATAACTTAAACTTTTTTAGTCAAACTTTCAATTAATTTCTTATCACAAAATTTATCGTTTTCTCCAAATCTTTGCACAACATTTGGAAGTCTGTTTTTCATTTCAGTTACCATGTTTCCCAACTCATACTCTACATCCATTTTTATTTCAAACATAGGATATACTGCTTTAATCAAGCCCATTAATATTATTTTTGTTTCATCAACTTTCTATTCAATTCTCACTAAACTCTGCTTTATCTAGTATAAAGTTCTAGGTTTCCTAACAATTATTTCACTATTTATTTCACCTCTTGGTGCCTCAAACATTTCTTGTTTTTCCAAATTCATTTCCTTCCTTATCACTGAAAGTTTCATCTACTTTTTATAGTTCTATTTCGTTTACGTTATCTTCCTATATATCTGTATTTTAATTATCCGAATTATTCACTGAGTCTACTTTCTGTTCCTTTATTACTACCACACAAATCACTAAATACCCTGCTCTTCCATCGGCATCTAGGTATCCGTTTTCATCTAATTCCTATGGCTTAAATCCACAATCATATAAATATTCATCATCATCTAACTCTTCATCTTTGAACATCAATACAATAATTCCATCTTTTCCTATTTGGTTTGTAGCTCTTTTTCCTAGCTTTTGAACCTTTGTAGACCAATGCTCCTCTATATACTCTGTTTTTCCTCAATCTTCATAATCTATTGCTATAATAAATGGTTTTAATTTCATTGCAGTTTCTCTTAATTCTCTACCAAATCTTCGCATCAAACATTTCAATTTTTCTCCATACCTTGATTTATTATATAAATATGGTTGTATTATGTCTACTATTTCTAGTTTAACCTTTTCCTCTAGTTCTATTTTATCAATTAATTTTAATTTCTCCGAAATTTTAACTCCATCCCAATCACTTAAAGCATCTCTTAAGTCTCTTGTTATTTCTTGTGAATCACTCCTTTCCGCTACTTCTTCCCTAATCATACACGCAACCTGCAATTTATTTTTATTTCCAGGTAAAAAACCACAATCTATTAAAAATTCATCGTCTTCTAAATATCTATTCTAAAATTTCACCTTTATTATCTGTCTTCCATTATTCTCTTTTAATCTATCTTTTAAATCTTTAACATAATCTCCTATTTCACAACGAATACAGATCACACTATTTCTACTTTCATCTACAACATCAATAAAAATAAAATCTAACCATTTATTTTCTCTGAACGCTTTCCCAAATATTTTCATCATATTTGTTATTTCATCTCTATCTTTTGAATTCACCTCATAATAATCAGCACACAGTTCAATTACACTTTTCAATCTTTGTACACTCAGTGACATCTGACTCAATTCCAGTAATGATGTCATTATTTTTCGACTCATTTGTTTCACTTCGTCTTCAATTCTATTATTAGAATTATCTGGCTGCACAAAAGCAACGTTGTCTGCTTGTGATTTGTCACTTTGGAATCTAATTTTCTTTAAGATTGGCTTTTGGAATTTCTCATTATTCCTGGGACATGACCTCGCCATATGTCCATAACCTCTACATGAATGACATTGAATTCGGCCTTGTAAATTAACTCTATCTCTTTGAGGTGACGGTGACGTTGATGGAGATCTTGATCTTGCGAAACAGTTTCGTGATACATGCCCTCTCTTTCCACAATTATAGCACTGTATATTATCATTAATTCGCTGACTATTGGTGCTCATTTTACTAAATCTTTTCTCACCATTGCCTTTCAACCAATCTGGCCACATCCTCTTTGGACTTTGTTGCTCTTCATTTTTAAACCAACATTAACTATTACTATGTCCTTTTCTCTGGCAATGATCACACGGGACAGGACTTGGACTTCTTCGGGCATTGCTTTTAAACCAGCATTGATTTATATTATGTCCCAATTTCTGACAATGACTACATTGGACTGGTCTTTCTCTCCTCGTTTGAACTATTTGTAGATTTCCTTGGCTCAAATCTCACTCTAAAGTTTGGTGATGGACTGGTGGATTTCTGGAATAAATTATTTTTGATTGGCGATATTGATCTGTCTCTAGATTCATCAATAGTTGTAAAAAAATCTGCTTTTGGTTGAGTAGTTTTCAAGTTCAATTCAATCTTCATAGCCTTTTTAATTAACTCATCAAAATTGTTGAAATCTACATAACATAGGGCCTTTTTAATTTCTTTTCTAACTCCTGTCAAAAATTAGTCTTGCAACAATTCCTTCACTTGTTTCGCCACATCAACTTGTTCGGGTTTAATCTCAAAAGCTTTCTCTGCAAGGGTTGTCAAATGATAAGCAAATTCACTTACCGACTCGTCTGGCCTCTGCACTCGATTGTAAAACTTTTGGTGCATTATTCGTTTGATATCACCACCAATTAATTTAGCTGCTAAGGCATCTTTCAACTTGGTCCAATCAACTTAAATATAATGGTAATCGTTGCACCATAATCGATTGGCTCCATCCGTAAGCAGTGGCATACATGTAGTAATCAGCCATAAAATCAACAAATTCGACAGGATCTCCTCCATATTGTTGAACTGGTAGTTTCTGACAACTTGCATAATCATTACTAAGAGTAGCAGACATATTTGTTTGGACATTGGATACAGGGGTTGTCATAGTAGACACCGGGGTTTGATCATTATTATTGGAATTGCTCGCCATTATTTCTGATTGCTTCTGGTTTCTCAAATTATAAAATCTTTTTTGTACAACTTTTTCTCGTCTGAATTTTAAAATGTTACAATTATTAATGTTACCTTTTGTTTTAATTTTGGAATTTATTCTATAATAATTTTCTTTATAAATTCTGTCGTAATGAATCATGAAGGTTTTTCAATAATTTGAAAGTTTTCTTTTAATTCAATAATTTATTCTCTTCTACTGACCTAGTTACACTACTCGTTTGCGTCGATCCCTGGTTCTTTCATGTTTGTCTCTTTTCCTTTTATACTCCTGCTCAGACTGTTTTCCGACAATTGTCAACAACATTTGCTACATTATTAAATTATTAAAAATAATTATTTCTCACAGACCACCTTAGCTGACATTTGTCAACAACGTTTGCTCCATTACTAAATTACAAATTAGGAAATTATTACCTCTCCATAGATCAGTGGTTCCCATTTAATATCGTTTAGGCCAATTTACCCTTTTATATTATTCCGTGTACACGCCGGGTTTTCCTCATCTCTCGGGTTTTCCTCATCTCTCTGATTTTCCTCATTTCTCATGTTTCCCATTGCCTCGGGCTTCCCATTGACTCGGGCTTCCCATTAGTGATTATGTTTTTAAAATTAATTCCTTTTATTGTCTTATATTATTTTCTAGGGACCCCTCATTAAATTTTTATTATTATTTCTGGACTCGTCTCTCAATTTGGTGTTCAACCATACTAATTTCCCCGATCAATATTACTTTCGAATTTTTGTAAATTTTTTAATTAATATTGCACTTTTTATTATTTTGGTGTTTTATTGATTTTACTGTGCTTTTTTGTAATACCCAAACAGTACTGTTATTATGTAGTATCTAACTAGACTAGCGTTCTCATAACTATCATTTGATTTCAGTCTGGTAGGCCTCTCATACAGAATATGAAATCAGATGGGAATTCATATGGTGATAAAATTTACCTCCTAAGTGACGACTCTTCTTCTCCGATAGTCCTTCGCTTGGGTTTACCTTTGGTCGGCTGATAGGTCAGTTCATCTCTCCTGATCGCATATGATGATTCAGTGGCTTTGATGCTTGCATGAGTTAAGTTGTTCGGATGAAATGAATTTTTAACTATGAGACTCATTATTTATATTAATTTATCGATCGGCACACTGTTGATTACAAATTTCTAGCTGCGGTGACGTGGCAAAATTGGTTTATGGATTGATGTAGGGAATGAAATGAAAACATTCAATTTCTGGTGTGCAGAAATCAATATAAATTTCTCTCTTCTTGCGAATCGGATCGCCGGGTCATTTCCTTCCCATTGCTAGTAACAAATAATCACCTGTCTATGTCGATTGGCTTGTTAATGTGCTCTGGATATTCTTCGTTGTAGGTTACTGGTCATACCTGATTTCAACTGTTTTCTTACCAACGGAACGTGTCAATTTACTATAGAGATATTTATCCTATTCAGTTTTATCACTCGTTGCAATTTTATTTATTACTGATGGAATGTTTCGGATTACTTTGGGTGTGTTTATTTTGTTCATTTTATTACTCAATATTACTAATTTATTTACTCTATTAATTGAATGATATGGGGTTCCTTGTTAATTGTTCACAAATGTTGATAGCTTAATAATTGAATTTAATCATAGGGTCACGATCATTATTGCGCGGCAATTTTTGAAATTATTTAGGGCCTATCCTTTTAATTACTTTTTTTTGAGTGTCTATTCGTTTTTTTGGATTCTCTCATCGTCCAATTTTCTCCTTTCAACTCTAAATACCATCTTATTAATTTCAGAGATTTTCTATGGATTTTATATTTTGGTCTGTTAGTTTCCACGGAGGTTATGGTTAATTCTAATCCTCATTTTTATTTTTGAAATTATTTATACTTTACGTTTACTGTTATGACAAGGTTAGCGCTTTCAATACATTTAAGCGTCTGCTATTTACTTATGTCTATTATTCTGGTCCTTACACCTTGCTCGTTAATCTGTATAATGCCTTAACTTGTTACCTGCCTTTATTTATTTAATTATTTATCCATCTCTGGCGGTTTACCTAATCGTCAGTAGGTTGTTAACATTGAAACTATGAACTTGGTTAATTTTACAATTTTTGCATTTTAATTTCATTTTGATTTTGTAACGTAACAACAATTTGCGACACTTTCCACACTTCCATCCCTTATTGATCTTAGGGTTCATTGTGTCGATGTTAGAATATTACGAGTGTCCACTGGACTATTCGGTGTTTTTATTTTAAGCCGTTATGATATAATTTTAGTTCGATTTTATAGGAATTGGGTGGTCAAGGAGCAGCCAAAAGACTACCCCCTTACCTCCCGAATTTGCCTACAACGGATGATATTGACGTTCGGGTTCCTGCGTTGCTCACGCCGGAAACTTCACGGGCACGAGTTATTGACGGATGAACCGCACTTACACAGCTCGATTGGGGTGTGTAGATTTTAATTACTTATGGTGCTGTTTCGACTGTGGGCCGGAAAAATTTCGACTAATAAAACATGTTTCATTGAAGCATTTTTTCATAGTATAGTCTGCAAATCATAAATAGAATAATTTGGCATCATCATTGGCATACAAATAATGTTTTCTCATACGAGTGTCAAGTAGTGCTTACGTTTAAGTTGCTTGAACACTGTATGGAAAAGTTTTTCTAGATTGTCCGTTCACGAGTGTAGAAACGAGTTTTCGATTTCTCAAAATTAGATTTGAGTTAAAACAAGTCAAATATTGTTTTTTGGTTAAGATTCTGTGAAAATGAATCGATATATATATATCTGTTCTGTGACCCTAATCTTGCTTGTAAAATTTAGTGCAGTAAAACAAAATTTAACCTTGTGATTACCTGTGTAATCTAACTCTAATTTTATTATTTCAGGATTTAATTTGACAATTTAATTTTTAACTTTTAATTGAATTGTTTCCAGTCCAAATAATTTAATTTTAGTTCTAACTTTCAAAAACTCTTGCTTCTTTAAGTAAATTGTCGATTTTCGGTCAAATTCTTGTGTTTTCATGTTATTTCTGTGTTTATTTAGTGCGGATCTTGGCGCATCTTGTTATTATTTTAATTTATTTTTATGTTTTCGATTTTATATTTTAATTATTTCTTTCTCGTATTTTACAGTGGTTAATTGATGTTTTAAGGGTCTGATTTTAAATCTGCGTGTTATGTTTGCGTGCTATTACCAATTCATTTAAACAAAACCTTGTTCTGGCCCGACAATATATACAATCATTGAAATAAACTTTTCAGTGCTTGTTGGTATGATATTCAATTCCCAAGAAGGAAAGTCACCAAGACCATATTTTAAAATATGATGCAAGTTATACACTCTCAAATTATGAAATTTGACTGGTAATTGAATTTGAATCTATGAGACATGTTACATTCTTTACAAGATGCACCATGATCGTAATTTCTAACAGACCTATTAATTTGTTTTTTACATAGGTCACAAGTCTGACAAAGTTGTGACAACAATTTCCTCAATCTTTTTAAGAAATCGAACAATACAATCTTCTCTATAATATGATTTTCCATTTGTAAAATTATTTATTAATAAAATCCCTGCTGATATAGGCATATGAATATGATGATGTTTTTTCAAAATCGGCAACTAAATTACTAGGGGGTGTGATTACTTTTGA